>JAYJKW010000053.1:0-70684 GCA_035084275.1 Hydrolagus colliei
TCGGAGAAGTTTGATGGAGACTAGGATAGTATAATAATAATAATCTTGAATTTGATACAGCTCTTTTCACAACTTCCAGGCGTCTCAAAGCGCTTCACAGAATACACCGTAAAGTGAATTTCACTGTGTATATTTGTGGGAGAAACTCGGCAGCCAATTGCGCATCAGCGGCGTCCCCCACAAACAGTCGTGTGATTGAAATGACCATTTGTATCATGTGTTTTTTTTGGAGGGATTATTATTAGGCGTGGGTGTGGAGTAAGGAAACTTGCCTAAGGTTTCGCCCTGACCTGCCTGGATTCGAACAGAGGTCTCACCCTTGTAAGGCGAGTGTTTCTAACCACTGAGCTACAGGATAATCAGCTCCCTGTTTAATGTATTAACCCTGTAAACACGTTCGGCCAGCTATTGATCAGTTGTGCTATACCTTGACCGTGTTAGCGATCAGGGCAGAGTTTGAGAAGCGCAGCAAACAACAAACCATTTGTCTAAGCCAGGCCATTAGTGTATCAACAAAACGGTCTGACTTGCTGATCGCACAGAACTAATCCTTGCTTGGTCATGGAGTTACGTTTGATTCATGTCTGTCGTGCGCTCTTCACCCTCCTCCACCCCGCATTTCCCTCCCCCACCTCACCACCTCCGTAAAGTAGGTTCCCAATTCTAACTGAACAATCAAGTGCCTGTGTTCAAACCAGGCCACAAACTTTAACAGCAAGTGAGGGCGGGATATCTAATAATAATAATAATCCTTGCATTTGATATAGCGCTTTTCACGTCTTCTAGACGTCCCAAAGCGCTTCACAGAATATTCTGTAAAGTGATTTACTGTAAAACTTGTGGGCGAAACGCGGCAGCCAATTCGCGCAGCAGCGTCCCTATAAACAGTCATGGAATGAATGACCAATTTTTATTATTGTTTTTCTTTTTAGAGGGATTATTATTAGGGTGCGCGCGCATGTGTGTCTGTGTGTGTGTGTCTGTGTGTGTGCAGTGTGTGTGTGTGGAGAGTAAAAAAAACTTGCCTAAGGTTTCGCCCTGACCTGACCTGTCTGGATTCCAACACAGATCTCATGCTTGTAAGGCGGGAGCTCTAACCACTGAGCTACAGGATCCCCAAAGTGGGAGTGAAGCGCGAACCACCAGCGTTGACTTCATGAGCCAAATGCTCTTTGGGTTTCTGTAAACGCTTGTGATTCTGGCTTCCGCTCAATATCGTTATCTTTAGCCAAACACTTATCGAATCTGTTAGTTTTATTCGTTTTTATCTGTGCCCGTGACACAAACGGAAAAGACACCAATATTTATCTAACGGACAGACAGAACGTCACAACTCACCGCAACTTAAAACACACGCAGGCACCAGTTGATTCACTGTTTATCCGACAGATGGACTGAGGGGTGTAATGCACTTCTAGCCTCAGGATGCTTGTTTGTTTGCTATCTGCTTGGCTCCACGAGTTTAGATAAATATTGCATTTGAAAGGGTTCCCAGATCGTTTATTCCTACGTCTGCAAACTTTTGGCAGAAGGTGGGATATTAGGAGTGAGCTACCCTTGGAGTTAGGAGTGAGCTACCCCATATTTACTAATAGTAATCCCCTCCAAAAAAACAATAATAAAATTGGTCATTTTCAATCCACGGCTGTTGTGGGTGGACGCTGCTGTGCGCAATTGGCTGCCGCGTTCGCCACAAATATACAGTCAATTCACTTTACAGCATATTCTGTGAAGCGCTTTGAGATCTTTAGAAGATATGAAAAGCGCTATATCAAACGCAAGGATTAATATTACTGTATTTGAATTATCCGAAAAGGATTAGGTTCAGAGTCAGAACACAGACGCTGAGGCTGCTGTTCAAGGTACGAGACATGAAAGCTTCCCATACCTCTGTCACTCAATGTAATGTCGGTGAGCACGTAGCCGTTTTGCCACACAGCGTTCCTCCACAAACGTCTTCTAGACAGTGTCTCAAAGCACTTCACAAAATACACTGAATTGACTATATATTTGTGGGCGAAACGCGGCAGCCAATTGCGCACAAACCATTCGTGGATTGAAATGACCAATTTTTAATATTGTGGTTTTTTGGAGAGATTTATGATTAGGCGGCGCGCGTGTTTTGTGTGTATGTGTGTGTATGTGTGTGGAGTGAGGGAAACTTTCCAATTGGGGTTTCGCCCCTGACCTGCCCGGATTCGAACACTGGTCTCACGCTTGTGAGGCGAAGGTGCTCTAACCACTGAGCTACAGGACTCTCCACTGAGCTACCAACCAAGGTAAGCTGACAAACTTAAGCCCTACTTAAAATATATTCCATATTATGTTTATTATGTACCAAGCGCATAAACTCGTGGGATAAGACAACATGGGTGACAGTAATTCCTGCTGACAGGTACTTTCAGTGTGGCGCCCTGGTTCCAGGTATTTTGTCTTGAAGTCTCCTCACTCTTCCCGAGATAGGTCGTGGCTCAAAGGCTTTTTCCGCAGAGTCTAAAAACACATTCATTTCACGCTCAGGCGTTTGCTGGTGCCGGCCTCGGGGATTCCCGTGGACTGTGCCTGCTCCCCGAGTGAGCATCGATGTGAGAATCCCTGAAGGTTTGCTGGATCAATAGGAAGGGTATCTGCTGTTTGTTTTTAACCCTTTCCCCGCCGAGTGACAGTGAGAAGACGACGGAGATTCTTCAGGCCTCTCTCTCTGGATTCCGACCACACGCGGATATTATTTATAATCGTAATAATACTAATAACCCTGGCTTTCTGAGCGTTTTGAGACGTCTGTCTAGAAGACATGAAAAGCTCAAATGCAAGGCTTATTATTATTATTAATATATATTCTATCCAGCAATGAATATATATTTTGCTTTGTTTGAAAAACAATGAGAGCCCCTGATCTTAGAGGGGGGAGGGGGTGTGGAGGGTGAGGGGTGTGCTCGATCATTTAACTCCTGCTACACTAATATGTGGGTGTCAACCCTTTCTAACGATCAGGAACAAATAGGTTCTGAAGTGCAGTTGGGACCAGACTTTCAGAAATGGATTAAAAAAATAGGTCTGACTTCGTTCAAAGAGAGATGGTTTTTGAGGCTGCAGAGAGAGAGAGAGAGAAAAAAAGTATTATTTACAGCTGGGCTCACTTTAAACACATACCAATGAACTCTCACAGTGTCTGAAGGCTTCAAACATATAACACTCCTTGCTAGCGAGCTAGCTGCATGAATTTTCCTTCCTCGGGTATTATGTGGTTAAAGTATTTCAGTGTATTCACAAAACTTCAGCCAGTGTGTGCGGTCAGCAGTGTCAATAAGATTGCTTTCAAGTTTTCCCTCACTCGCTCGTTTTGAGTTTCGAATTATATATTTATTCCTCAAGGCCGCGAAAGAAAAAAAAAGCCCCCGCGAGTGAGACACTGCAGCCTTTGCTGGCTTCGAGGCAACATTGTACCACTAGCCCTTTCCATCCCACCCTGTAAGCCAAGCCTCATCCATCAAACCTCGGCTGCAGAGGAAACACCCAGATAAACACACCACAGCGCCTGAACTCCCAATCACTCTCTCGCTTCCGCTTCCCCGCTCTATAATTAGAAAGGCTTCTCTTCCGTCTATTCCCTCCTGACGCAAATGCTCTTTGTGGCTTGGCAGTTTGTTGGGGCGTGGGTCACTTTTTGTGGGTCAGTCCAGTGTCTGACTCGCTGTTTACAGACTCCCATTACAGCGTAAACAGCACTTTCCAATTTCCATACCCCTCGGTCCACGTTTTCTCGGCGGACGTGCGAGTGTGATCTGGATGTTATTTTCGCTCCCGGACGCCTCCCCCTTTCCTCCCGAGCGTTAAGTGCTTGGTGTGAAACTCGGGAAACAGTAAATTAACAGCAAAGTAACTTATTGGCTTCTTGGGCAATGTCCGTTTCCAGCGATTGAATCCAATTAGCCGTGTTTGTTTTCCCCTTCCCCCCCCCCCCCCCCCCCCCCACCACCACCTCCATCGGAGAGATAATTATCAGTTGGCTATTTTTTCCTGGTGTCACTGCCCGCCCCCCCTTTTTTTAATGAGATAAGACGAACAACAAAAACACCATTACTAATCAGGCTTGTGCAAACTGCATTCTCAGTGTTACCGATTAGGGGAGAAAAGGTGATTCTGAATCACTCTGTATTGCTACGCGGCCCGGGAGTGTGTGCAAACCACGAGCGCAAGCCGATTTTCGCGAGGGTTCGCTTCGCTCTAAAATTGGTGGCAACGTTTCACGCTGTACTTTTTGGGGGCATTGCCACTTGAAGAATGCAGAGCGACCCCCAAACGAACTGGGGGCAAGACCGTGGGAGCTCGTTCACCATTCCTGTGTTTCACTTGCCCTCCTCTCCCGTTAGTGATGGAGAGAGGGTGCGTGTGTGTGCACGCATGTGTGTGTAAGGTGTATTTCATTTTGGTACTGGGTGTGTGGGTGCTGGGGGTGGGGTCGAATGTGTGTGTGTGTGTGTGTGCGGGTGTGTGAGTGTGGGGAGGGTGTAGGGGGAAGTATGAGTGTGTGTGTGTGTGTGTGTATTGGGGGGACAGGGTAAGGCTGTTTGTGTGGTGGTTGTTTGAAGTGGTTTGTGTGTATATGAGGGGTTGCGCGCGTGTGTGTGTATGTGTGAGGTTGATTTACGATCAGAGTTGTCCAAATCCTCGAGCCAACCCTGACAGAATTGGAGGTGGTGTTTTAATGACAGAAGTTTCAGAAGACTTCTTGTGGGCTTAGAACGAAGCCAGGAAAGCCATCAATCAAACACCATTTCATTAAAAAAAGCCATGCGTTTAATATTGTGGTTTTAGACATTGTTGGCTCCGCGTAAAGAAAAGGCACCTTTCGTTTTGTGTCAAAGGTTGACTAGATCTAGAACGTCTCGTTTTCGCTTTACTTTTTCCTGCAAAAAAACACCAGTTTTGCTCTCGCGACTGCATGGAGAGCTCAGATCTCTCCTGAGTTCTCCCAGGCACACTCCCTCCCTGGAGGCTTCAGGTAATGATCAGGTGTAACAACGCTGTTCTCCCTCCTTAACCCAGGGCCAGATTTAGAGCACTCGCCTTAAAGCGTCAAGACTTGTGTTCGAATGAAACCTTGGCCAAGTTTCCTTACTCCACACAAACCCACAATAATAATCCGTCCAAAATAAACACAATAATTCACGGCTTCGAGGCATCTCAAAGCGCTTCACAGAGTATACTGTAAAGTGAACTGACTGTACATTTGTGGGAGAAACGCAGCAGCCAATTGCGCACAGCAGCGTCCCCCATAAACAGTCATGGATTGAAATGACCAATTTTGTTATTGTGGTTATTTAAGAGAGATTATTATTAGGAGTGTGTGTGTGTGTGTAGAGTAAGGAAACTTGCCCAATGTTTTGCCCTGACCTGCCTGGATTCGAATACAGGTGCCACGCTTGTAAGGCAGGTGTCTCTAACCGCCGAGCTGCATGACTTCAAAACTCAATGCTGTGATGGGAGGGACAGCGGAGGGTGTTATTCTGTAAGGGTGAGATCAATTGGACCGAATGGCCTCCTTCGTCCGAACTGTAATCATTCGGCTTCTTGTCTCACCAAAGGTCTACGCGAGTCACTTTGTTCTCGCTGTTTGTTACAGGAATCCTGCTGGTGACATCTGACACGCAAGGGCATGATTTTCACGTGTTTCGGATCCTGACTCACCCGTGTTCCTCGTCACAGAGTGCCGTGCATCACCTGTACACCTTACACCGCGGAGAGACCGAGGCTAAGGTACGACAACAACAAACAACTACAACTTGCATTTATCTAGCGCCCGGGTAAAGTCCCAGAGTGCTGGAAGACAAATAATCTGGAGGGTTGATGGCCAAGACAATGGGAAAATAATCCTTCATTGCCTTGGGATATTTAACATCTACCTGAAGAGGCAGGACTGCATTGGAGTGTCGGCTTAAACTACAATAATTATCATAATAATAATCCTTGCATTCGATATAGTGCTTCACAGAATTATACTGTAAAGTGAATTGTATATTTGTGGGCAAAACGTGCTGCTATTTACGCGCAGCAGCGTCCCCCACAAACAGTCGTGGATTGAAATGACCAATTTTTTTTTAAGAGGGATTATTATGAGGCGCGCGTGCGTGTGTATATTTATGTGTGTGTGCGGAGTAAGGAAACTTGCCCGAGGTTTCGCCCTGACCTGCCTGGATTCGAAACACGGGTGGCACGCTTGTAAGGCGAGTGCTCTAACCACTGAGCTACAGGGACCCCACAATAATAAATCTAATAAAGTGTGTTATTGTGACACGGTCAATCACCTTCATGGCCCTCTGTGGGTCTTTGCTGTTTGCAAAATGGCCGCCGTATTTGCTTAAGAAAACAGTCACTTTAGTCGAACCTATTGACGTGATACGGTCAGATTAATAGGCAAATGAGTCTTTTTATTTTCTTCGCCGTGCCAACCATTGTGGATCACTGAGCAGCCATGGCCCACTCTTATCCTGTTTTCCCACTCTCTACAGCTTTGGTTATCTTAATAATCCCATTAAATCTGAACTGCCTTTGGCAGGTTTCAGATGCCAGCGCAGTCCTGCTCTCTCGGCAAAGTCTGCAGAGGTTCCCAATGCTGTCGGGTTGCGTCTTCAGTGAGTTCTCTCATAAAAATAATAATAATCCTTGCATATAGCGCTTTTCACAACTTTTAGACTTCTCAAAGCGCTTCACAGAATATACTGTTTTGGAGGGATTATTATTAGGTGTGTGTGTGTGTGTGTGTGTGTGTGTGGAGTAAGGAAAGTTGCCCAAGGTTTCGCGCTGACCTGCCTGGATTCGAACACAGGTCTCACGCTTGGAAGGCGAGTGGCTCTAACCACTGAGGTCCAGGAGCTCCACTCATGCGCTGAAGATGTCGCTGGAATAGGGGGGGTCACTGGGGACCACGCAGCTATTAACCTCGTCTTAATAAATAACAGGGCGTTGTTCCCGCGTATTGCAATGCACATCGAATGGCAGCTTTGGTGCGGAGGGATTTTAAAACGCCAATTGAACTTGACCTTGGGAAGTGTGTAATTGTCACCATTGGGCTTGTTATCTTCGTCAATCAATCCCCGATCCAATCAGCTGTTCTTGTAGTTTGTCCGTTCATTCGGTTACAAAGCATACAGTCAGTTCACGTTACAGTATATCCTGTGAAGTGCTTTGAGATGTCTCGAAGACGCGATAAGGCGGTATCGTGGAGTCCTGCAGCTCAGTGGTTAGAGCCACACTCGCCTTCCAAGCGTGAGACCTGTGTTCGAATCCAGGCAGGTCAGGGCCAAACCTTGGGCAAGTTTCCTTACTCCACACACATGCCCAATAATAATCCCTCCCCCTCAAAAAGCTCCAAAAAAATAAAATTGGTCATTTCAATGCACGACTGTTCGTGGGGACGCTGCTGTGCGCAATTGGCTGCCGCGTTTCGCCCACAAATATACAGTCAATTCACTTTACGGCACATCTTGTGAAGCGCTTTGAGACGTCTAGAAGATGTGAAAAGCTGCTGTATCAAAACGCAAGGGTTATTATTATTAAACGTAAAAGCCCAATTTGAAGACACCTCCCTATCTGTTTTGTCTTTTCTGCCACTGATTGGAAGCCGGGTTTGCGTAGATACTTTCATGTGCAGCAATTGTACCAAACATTAAAAGGCCTGAGACCTGTGTTTGTTTATCTCTGTGTGGGACAAAAGGTCTGGGTGATAACACTGCCTTTGCTGATGACAGGGACACGGCCTTATCTTGGTGGCCGCCTGGCTCTGTTAGTTTTAACTCACAAACTCTTGTTATAAAAATGACCCGTGCCTCTGGATGAAAGTGAAGCAATAAAGCAACAAGCAGGTTAGGTTAGGCATCAGAGCAGAGACTGCCAACCACTGACCAGGCACTTACATAGCTTCACGCCTAATAATAATCCCTTCCCCCCCCCCCCCCAAATAATAAAAATTGGTCATTCCAATCCACGACTGTTTGTGGGGGACGCTGCTGTGCGCAATTGGCTGCCGCGTTTCGCCCACAAATATAAAGGCAATTCACTTTGCAAAGTATATTCTGTGAAACGCTTTGAGACTTCTAGAAGACGTCACCCCAGGCGATCACAAGGAAAACCAAGTCATTCCCCCCTCCCCGTTGATCTGCGCAACTGAAAAAATGGCAACTGTAAAAATGGACAGTGTGTGTGTCTTTATTAATGACTGTCCAAGTCCCAACGACTCGGAACCCAGTCACCCATCAACGAGGTTGCTTTGAGTGCGCCGCTGAATGGAAAGATGGGAGCCTGTTAGGTTTCCCCCCCTCCCCCCACCT
This sequence comes from Hydrolagus colliei, assembly GCA_035084275.1. NCBI lineage: Eukaryota > Metazoa > Chordata > Chondrichthyes > Chimaeriformes > Chimaeridae > Hydrolagus > Hydrolagus colliei. The sequence goes on from JAYJKW010000053.1 coordinate 8,331, forward strand.
CTCCCCTCCCCACCTTTATTTCCCCCCCTACCGAATTCATTGTAATGTGACAATCGAAAAAAGGCCAAGTATCTGTCAGGCAGGGGCAGCTGATTAAAAACTTCTTTCTTCTGCTAGCCCGAGGGCACAGATCCGAAATTATGTGACGGTGAATGCGGCTTTTTTTTTTGTGTTTGTCCGCTGTGCATGACTGGAATTTTTGGGGAGATTTTTATCACGGCTGTCTGTTAGTTAAGTAGGGAGTGTATTGAGACACAGACTGGAGTGAGTGCTTGGCAGTGGCTGCGAGCTGAGTGACTAACTCTTTGATCAAGTCGTTCAGTGCAGTGACATGTCACTGTTAATCTGATCCCTGTCCCACTCACTCTGTAGATTTGAAAACCCCTATTTACACAGAGCTTCGGAACTTTCCCACCCCCATCGCTCCCCAAGTCCCGGACCCATTAATTCAGATTTATAGCAACTCAAGTCTGATGTGAATTAAAGGGGATATTTAGGTAAGAAGAAAGGCTTCTTATTAATGATACACTGCGGTAGTACTCGTTAGCCTAGTCCTGGCGCGGTAATAATGCCCTGATCTGCATGGGTTGCAGTGCAGGATTCAGTTTGTGGAGCGGGGGAATAAATCATTTCAGAGTACGGCAGGTAAGTTCCCTGGCCATGATTCGCTCGCTGGCTTCAGGTTTGAAACGCAGATCATTATAATAAGATATATAATAGTAATAATAATCCTTGCATTTATTATTACACAGCGCTTTTCACATCTTATCGACGCCTCAAAGCGCTTCACAGAATATACTGTAAAGGGAATCAACTGTATATTTGTGGGCGAAACGCGGCAGCCAATCGCGCACAGCAGCGTCCCCCACAAACAGTCGTGGATTGAAATGCCAGTTTTTATTATTGTTTTTTTTTTGGACGGATTGTTATTAGGCGTGTGTGTGGAGTAAGGAAACTTGTCCAAGGTTTCGCCCTGATCGGTTTCCTTACTCCACGCCTAATAATAATGCATCCCCAAAAGATCCATAGTAACAAAATTGGTCATTTTCAATCCACGACTGTTTGCGGGGACACGGCTATGCGCAATTGGCTGCCGCATTTCGCCCACAAATATACAGTCAATTCACTTTACAGTATATTCTGTGAAGCGCTTTGAGATGTCGATAAGATGTGAAAAGCGCTATATCAAATACAAGAATTGTTATTATTATGATAGATCTCAAATGTCTGGAGAAATGCAAAGTCGTGTATGCAGAGCAAAGAGGAATATAAGGTCGTTTGAAAGATACTGAGCAAATATTGGACAGTCTGTGTTTGGTGCCTCACAATACAATGCTGTATATGTAAATCAGAGACCTTCAGTAGCTGAAGAATTTCCATCGAGGCTCTACATTCAGAATTTGCGAAGTCGTTTGCAAAGGCGTTTGGCTCACCTGGCCAAACTTTGTTACTCCTCTTCTCACTCCCCTCCCTTCACCAGCAAAAAGCCTCCTCTTATCTGAGCTTCACTTAATGAGGTTAGAGAGCAGTTTCCCCCCTATCCCCCCCCCTGCCCACCTCCGCCGTTGCTGAAAGAGTTTGTAACAATGAGGTTCTATTGTGGCTGTGGCGCTGTGTGCTTTGTGACCTCTCTCAGTTGCCACTGGCTGCAGTGGATGCGCTTACAGCTTTTGCCTGCCTGCCTGCCTACCTGCCTGACGGACAGAAATGGCACCATTTAGCAATCAAAAGAGCTTTGTTCGAGAGATACCCAGACCCCTGGACCGTCTGCGAGTCGGCTAATGGGAGCGGCCGACTGTTTGAAGGGCAGTCAGTCTGACAAGGAGCTGAATACCTGATGTGTCAGCATCTAACGTGGAAATAGTTGGCAAATTAACCCTAACCAATTTAAAGCCGCATGATAATATTGCTCCCCCCAAAGCTTCTCTTTCGAAAATTTGGTCTACTTTATCGACCCTGTCGTTTCTCTCGCCTGTGGTACAGCTAGCTCTAAGAGTCCTGTGGCTCAGTGGTTAAGAGACACTCGCCTTACAAGCGGGAGACCTGTGTTTCAAATCCAGGCAGGTCAGGGCGAAACCTCGGGCACGTTTCCTTACTCCACACACACACACAGACGTCTAATAATAATAATAATCCCTCCAAAAAAACCCACCAAAATAAAATTTACTCATTTCAATCCACGACTGTTTGTGTGGGGGACGCTGCTGTGCGCAATTGGCTGCAGCGTTTCGCCCACAAATATACAGTCGATTCACTTTACACTACATTCTCTGAAGTGTTTTGAGACGCCTTGTAGATGTGAAAAAGCGCTATGTCAAATACAAGGATTATTATTATCATCATAAGTGCATTTTTCCTGGTCTGGAAAGTTTCCCTGCAATATCATCCTGAAGGAAGATTGGAATTTAGAGCTCCTTAGAGCTGTGGGTTTATTAGTGGAGGGAAAAAAATACACAGGGAGAGAGATTCTTTCCGAACGGTACGCATTTAGGATTGTAACAATTCAGACGGGTTCCTGCAGCTCAGTGGTTTAGAACACTCACCTCGCAAGCCGGAGGGACCTGAGTTAGAGTGCCGAGCAGGGCGAAAAGTCGGGCAAGTTTCCTTACCCCAAACGCCTCTGTTTACCTAGTGGGACCCTAGGTTGTTAGTTGATTGGCGGATCGCTTTTCCCGGGGGTAATAATCCCTTCAAAAAAAAAATAGTAACGATATCGATGTGTGTCCCGCAAACAGTCGTGGATTGAAATGAAGGGATTATTATTAGGCGCGCGCGTGCGCGTGTGAGGAGTAAGGAAACTTGCCCAAGGAACTTGCCTGGATTCGAACACGCAGGTCAAACGCAAGGATTGCCATTGTTATTTCTTGGACTGGGGATCAAGGATTCGGTGGGCAAAGAGGTGGTTCATTTCTTTTGCTTCTTCTCGTCTCTTGGTTGTCTCGGCTCAGGTGCAGGACATTTGCTTCAGCCAGGACTGCCGCTGGGTTGTGATCAGCACCTTGCGAGGCACCTCGCACGTCTTCCCGATCAACCCGTACGGTGGACCGCCCTCCGTGCGGACGCACATGTCGTCGCGCGTGGTGAACCGCATGAGCCGATTCCAGAAGAGCGCCGGGCTGGAGGACATCGAGCAGGAGCTGACGTCCAAACAGGGAGGTCGCTGCAGTCCCGTCCCCGGTCTCTCCAGCAGTCCATCGGGATCTCCTCTACACAGTGAGTACCGTCAAGTCGACAGTAACAGCAACGACAACAACCGCAACCACAACATCGCGCGCGTAAGGCGCATTTCACGTCCGGAGAACATCTCAAGGCGCTGGACGGTCAGTGTTTTTTGTGGGGAGTGACCGATGGGGACAGAGTGGCTGAAAGCTCGCCCGCCGGATGGTAGGGCGGGTGGGTCGGGGGACGTGGAGTGGAGGGAGCAGAGAGGTTGGTATCGCTGTCTCGCTCAACAATGAATTAGCCCATTTCCAAGTCTGCCTCCCTCAGTCACACATTTAGCTAGGCAAGGCTGGCGCTCGCAGCGATATAAATGTCTCGTGCCGTCCGTGCTGGAGAGAAGTGACGACACAAGGAAAGGGAACCTTGTCTGATTTTGACTTAATTGTTAAGCTGTTCATCTCACAACCCTCCCTTGGAGGTGTGTGGTCGTGTTCCCTCACTCTCCCCCCACCCTCTCCCCCACACCCCCTCTCCCCGCACCCCCACCATCGCCAAGTGATGTCTGTGTGTTAGCAATCAGATCCAAATCTCCAAATAGGTGGGTGGTGGGGGCGGAGGGGGGTGGGGGCGGGGGGCGGAGAGGGAAGAGAGCGCTGAAAAAACTTCAATCAAACCCTGTCTCTTTTTATCTGCGAGAAACACCGATGAAAACACAGTAGCGGCCTCTCTCACACACAGAGAGAAAAAAAACATTCCAAGTAAAGGTTGTTTGTCCCCTCTTCCTGTTACCGTTCGCAGCCTTGTTAAAAAAAAATCTGACTTCGAAATCTCTGTATCAGGGCGTGCGCGTTTGGGATTTTGCAATGGACGTCCAGTCTGGCTTTGCGTCTGTCTGCTCCCCCACCCCCCCACCCCGCTGCCGCGTGCGGTCTCTCAAACAGAAGCTACAAAGCACGAAGGAAAAGTCTTTTTTAATTCGTGGCTGATAAGGAGATACTTCCTGCACGGCCTAACAAGCCAACACAAACTTTGTTTGGGTTCCTTTGTATTTTTATCTGTTAACACGCCCCGTTGTATTTTTGTCAGTCAATAGGCGGGTGACGAAGTGTACTAATTATGATAGTGGCGCACAATCGCTGACCTCTTGGCTGGATCCTGCCCCCACTGTGAGCGCAGGCAGGCAGGCAGGCAGGCAGGGGCGCATTGTGTTGAAATTGCTAACCTGCTTCCTGCGAGGTTAGTGAGAGCTTAACCCAAGGGCCCAAGGCTATCACACTCCCAGGCGATAATGGGACACCCATAGCGTTAAGCAAGGAGACGCAGTTGGCACTGGCCGCCCTCGTATCACCTCCCGGGATTAGATAGAACCGCTGCAAAGTGTACAACGGAACAAGGAAAGCGAGCGTCGGAAAACGCTTCTGTTTGCAGCCCTTGCAAGAGGGGGCAGGGGGGGGGGGAGCTGGGGGGTGGGGGGGGGAATTGCCTTAGAAGGTAATTGCAAGAAAACAATTCTAATTCTCTTGGTCTGTTGCTTAAACGCTTTTGAGACGTTCTTCCTTGTGCGTAAGCCTCTGTCTTCGGGTTCCTCCACCACAATTTTCTTCGCTCTGGCTCAAATAATGCGGAGTAACACAACCACTGAATAAAGCGTGGAAGGTGACACCTTGTATCTCAGTTGCAATGTATGGGCTCCGCTTGTAATGTCATGCGTCCAGACTCTCTAATTAATAATAATAATCCTTGCATTTGATATAGCAGCTTTTCACATCTTATGGACGTCTCAAAGCGCTTCACAGAATATACTGCAAAGTGAATTGACTGCCTATTTGTGGGCGAAACGCGTCAGTCAATTGCGCAAGGCAACGTCCCCCATACAAACAGTCGTGGATTGAAAATGACCAATTTTATTATTGTGGGTTCTTTTGGAGGGATTATTATTGTGTGTGTGTGTGCGCGCATGTGTGCACGTGCGTGTGTGCACGCGCGCGCTCTAACCACTGAGCTACAGGAGCCTGGACACCCAATGCATCCAGACTCTCGTCAATATCAAAGGGCCGGATTCTCGTATGACAACCAATTCAATTGGTTTAATTCAGATTCAGTTTGGACCAGGTCACTACAGTGCTTGTGACACTGGATCTTGAAGGCTTCACAATGACCAGGTATGGCTGTAGTAACATTTGCTAAGCCGTGCACTAGGTGGAACCAGAGGTTCTCATACAGAATCGCCAAATCTATTCGAAGGCGGAATTTGACTTGTGTCGGCCAATTAGTGGCGCGACAATGTGATAATAATAATCACAGTAATAATAATAATCCTTGCATTTGATATAGCGCTTTTCACATCTTCTAGAGACGTCTCAAAGCTGTAGACTGTAAACGGCAACAACAACACAATTACACTTGTATAGCGCCATTGACGCAGTCTCAGAGCATTTGCAGCTGAAGGAAGAAACTGAGAAGCAGAGCTTTTCAATGGGGAGGAAAGTGGAGAGTATAACTACAGATGTAATAGGTTGAAGTTTATGAAGTAATGCATCAACAATGGCGGGATCGACTAACACCCGGGTTCCTACTGATTACTGGGTAAACAGGCGTGTGTGGAGTAAGGAAATTTGGCCCACCTTTCACCCCCGCCTGACCATGAATCGAACACGGGTCCTCGCGCTGGCGAAGGCGAGTGCTCTTAACCCCTAAGCTGCAGAATAAACACAAGCTATGTATTTGCATGCCACCTTCAATGTACCCATCATTTACGCAGATACACACACCTGCGACAGCCACCGAACAGGCAAAGCAGCCTAGCCGGGCGTTTGAATGAATTTGCTCTTTTGATTTCACTAACCGTAATGACGCCTGGGGCGCAGCGAGAAAACAAACCACGATTTGCCTTTGAAAAGCTTCAACAGACACAGATAGATAATAGTCGCAAGGGGTCGAAAGGTGATCGGCACACACGCATGTGCGTGTGTGTCTATTGTACGTGCGATCTGTTTGACAATCCGCCTTTATAGTTGTGCGTGTGATTTGTGGGGCCAATTTAACCTCCTGACTGCATTATTTCACTTTTTAACGATCCGTGGAGCTCCTGTAGCTCAGTGGTTAGAGCCACTCGCCTCACAAAGCGTGAGACCTGTGTTTCAAATCCAGGCAGGTCAGGGCGAAACCTCGGGCATGTTTCCTTACTCCACACACGCGCACACATGCCTAATAATAATCCCTAAACAAAAGACAAAAATTTAAAAAATTGGTCATTTTCAATCCACGATTGCTGTGCGCAATTGGCTGCTGCGTTTTGCCCCTAAATGTCCAGTCAATTCACTTTACAGTACATTCTGTGAAGCGCTTTGAGACGTCTAAAAGATATGAGAAGCGCTATCTCAAATTCCAGAATTATTATATTATTATTATTATTATTACCTAAAGAGTCTTAAACTGTTCCATCAACTCACCTCTGCGCACATAAAAGTTTAGAAAGTAGTTTTCAAGCTTGCGCGCGTGGGTGGTGGTGGGAGTGGGGTGGGGTGGGGTGGGGGAGGTGAGCGAGTGAATCCGAAAGTTCTTGTGGTGCTCTCGGAGACAAGGTGAGAGATTCTTTTCGATCGGTTGGTAAGTTGTCAGGTCACCGTTTTTTTTAATTAAGAAGGTCTCTCCCTTCGCCACACATGAGTCGACAGGTCAAGAGGCCGAGCAAACAGTCGCGGTTTGCTTCCAGGCCCTCCCTTTCCCCACTTGTGGTCAGCCATTACCAGGTGTCAGGGCAGCCTTGGGTGATTCGCTCTTTGATTTAAAAATGTTTTCGCCTCTCTCCCCGTGTGGGGGAGAGCGCAGTGACTGCTCCCTTCACAGACGCGATTCACTTTGCTCAGTTCCAGTTGGGCAGAGGAGCTGTTTCACACGATGGCGTGGACTGTACAGGATTCAGATCGCCTGTTCACATCGCACCAACTGGATGTGAACATAATAATAATACTACTACTAATAATAATAATCCTCGCATTTGATATAGCTGCTTTTCACTTCTTATCGACGTCTCGAAGCGCTTCACAGAATATATTGTAAAGTGTATTTGACTGTATATTTGTGGGCGAAACGCAGCAGCCAATTGCGCACAGCAGCGTCCCCCACGAACAGTCGATTGAAATGCTCACACTGCGAGAGAGTGAATGAGTGAGTGAGAACCTGTCTCTTTGGGCCGGGTACTTTACACTTCATCTCGGCTTCCTTTCCCCACGTCTCCCCGAATAGCTCTGGTTCGGTCCAACACCATAACCAGATGCGCTGGCTACTCTTTTGGCCGTGGAAAAGTGCGGAAGCCTCGTGTTCTGTAAACACTGAGACGAGCCGGTGAGCTGTCCTCCCGTGTGCCGTTGTCCCTAACCTTAAGACCGGCCTTGAAGGAGGCGAGGGAGGGAGCGAGGAGAAGGGACTGTGGGATGGAGTTCCAGAGTGTGTGGGGGGGGCAGAGAGGCTGAAAGCCCGTCCGCCGATGGTAGGGCTGGTCGGGCGGGGGACGGATGGAGCAGGCTGGAGCCCGCTGAACGGAGGGAGTGGGGAGGTTCATGGGGGGACAGCAGGTCGGAGAGGTGGGGCAAGGCCGTGAATGGTGAAGGTGAGGACGACGATTTTGAATTTGAACTAGAAGGACACTGAGTGAAATCAGGGGGCAGGTTTTCACCGAAAGGGTAGCATAGCTCTGGAAGTCTCCCCCCCCCCCCCCCCCCCCCCCCCCAAATTCACGTCTTCAAACCCGAGTGGACAGCTATTGGTTAGGTCAGGGTATTAAGGGTTACGGGGCAGGGGCAGGCGATCGGGCTTGAGGTACAGATCAGCCATGATCTTACAGAGAGAACAGGCTTGAGGGGCTGAATGGCCACTTCCTGTTCCTATGATTCTGGGATGCTCCTCTCACAGGGATGGTTAAATCCCGCTGATCCTTTCAGACAATCAGAGAATTTTACAGCATGAAAGGAAGCCATTCGGCCCATCGAGTCAGTGCCGGCTCTTTACAAAAGAACTATTTAAATCAATCCCATTCCCTGTCTCTCTCTCTCTCTCTCTCTCTCTTTCTCTCCCCATAACCCCGCAAACCTGTCCTCCCCCAAATAACCATCCACCTCTCTTTTAAAAGTTGTTATCGAATCGACCTCCACCACCCTTCCAGGCAACGCCTTCCAGATCCAAACAACTCGCTGCGTGATAAAAATGTCTCACCTCAGCTCCCCCTCCCTCTCCCCCTCCCTCCCCCTTTTAGATCCAGATTCCCACACACTTTACAAAAAAACACAACTTGAACGGGTGTGGATTTGAGTTACGTTGGGATGAATGGGGCAGGTACAGAGTGTTTTTAACCAAGGCTCGTCTTGTCTTCTGGGAAATATTTCCAAGCTGGAGACTGCAGGGGGCGGTGTGTTGTCAGTTTTGGCTCTGGGGCTAAACATTCATTCCCTTCACTTATTTTCCCTCTCTCTTTCTCTCTCTCTCTCTCTCTCTCGCCCTCTTCGCTGCTCTGCCAGCTTTACGTCAACGCGAGGAGAGTTCTAACCATCGCATTCCTGACGGCACCAATCTTACAGTTCGCCCCCAAAAGCCTTTCCCTTTCTCTCGACTGGAGGCGTTGGCTTCGCGACCATTGTGTTATTTTATCCATGGGGAGGTGGGGGTGGGGGGGGGAATTCGGTACGTTTGATAACCTCGGGAACGAGTTTCATATCCCGTCTGTAACTGAGCGTCTCCTTCGGGAAATAGCTTTGTGGCTGTGACTTCAAGCCTCGCTGTTTGCGTTGCACAGAGCGAGTGACCTGTGTTGACCCCAGGACTGGGCAGGGCTAGGCAGGGCAGGGCAGGGCAGAGGCTGATGAAAAGGCTCGGAGGCTGGCAGCCAAGGTGAGCGGGCTGGAAGGTGCTGGAAATCTTCTCTCTCTGTGTGTGTGAGGCCAGCGATTTCAGCATCACTCACCTGAACTGAGCAGTTTGTAGCCACGAAGGAAACTGCCGAAGCCAACTTAAATAAATATCGTTCTTTCGACCCAACTCCCACTGCATGTGCAGTCTCTCTCTCTCTCTTTTTTCTCGAACACACAACGTTTAAAGAGCTGTTTACTTTGGCTCCCGTTCCTCTGCCACCTCCGACTGCACTTACAAGCACCGCTTACGGTTTCCCCCTCAGGCTAGGAACCCTTGTTGCTTTTGGAGGTGTGAGACCTTCCGCCCCTATCCTTCCAACCCAGCCTCGGTCACAAGACTTCCTTGGATGGAAGGCACGCACTGTGGCCTAACTATAAGGAGGTTGAGATGCAACCACCAACATCAACACACCAACAACACAACAACAACAACAACAACAACAACAACAACAACAACAGCAAAGTGACATTTATTGAGCGCCTTTCACGTCGGGAGGATGTCTCAAGGCGTTGAACAGTCAGGTAGGGACCTGAGCAAGGGGTAGGGGGCAGGGTAGTGGGGAGGGAGGGAGAGAGTTGGGAGGGCAGCAGAAGGCACGATCGAAGAGGAGGGTCTTGAGACTGGCCTTGAAGGAGGCGAGGGAGGGAGGAAGCGGGGCGAAGGGACTGTGGGATGGAGTTCCAGATCAAAAAAGGAAAGTCTTTAGGCGGGAATTGGAGGGAGGGAGGGGGGGCAAGGAGAGGGAGAGAGTTCCAGTGTTTCAGGGTGTAGTGGCTGAAGGCACGGCCGCCAGTGATGGCACGAGAGACCCAATTAGGAGGCCGGAGACAGCCGAGTGGAGGCAGCGGGTGGGGAGAGGGGGATAAGCAGGTCAGATGGGTGGGTAGGGAGGTGCGAGGGAATGAAGTGGAGCTCAGTGGTTAGAGCACTCGCCTTAGAAGCGTGAGACCTGTGTTTCCAATCCAGCCAGGTCAGGGCGAAACCCTGGGCAGGTTTACACACGCACACCTAATAATAATCCCTCAAAAAAAAACCTACAATAATGAAAATTGGTCATTTTCAATCCACGAATGTTTGTGGGGGACACTGCTGTGCGCAATTGGCTGCCACGTTTCGCCCACAAATATACACTTTACAGTATATTCTTTGAAGCACTTTGAGATGTCGATAAGATATGAAAAGCTGCTCTATCAAATGCAAGGATTATTGTTATTATTATTAAGTGACTTCACATTTGCTGCTGTCTTCAGACGTGCTGCCGGCTGGCGAAAGCTGGATCCAAACATAATAAAAATAATAATATAATAATCCCTACATTTATATAGCGCTTTCCAGTCCGATCGACGTCTCAAAGCGCACACGTTTGCCTTGTGGTTCGGTAACTGGTATGATGTCGGCCAAATCTATCCCTTTATTTAAACCACCGGCTCTTTGATGCACAAAAGCAATGCCCCGTGTCAGTGCGAGAGATGAAGCATTCCAATGATTGGAGAAATCAGAGTGGCCTCACAGACCTCATTACGAGGCTGCAAACAGGCTGTACCTGTTTGCCATTACCGTCGGGGGATGTATCTGTGGGTGAAATTGCGATTTAAATTAATTAAAAAGCTAATGACAGAACACAATAAGAGAGGGAAATTGCCGGCAGGAAGTTATTTTTCCGAGCGAGCGGGAGGGAGGAAACAGAAATTGAATTTGAGGGTCTCGGATTTCGCGTCGGGAACGATTTGCTTCTCTGTCCCCACGCGGATGTAGCTTTTAACCCATGCCGTGCCGGCGGTGGCTCAGCCGGCCTGGCGAGTCGGGTTCATCGAATGCCATGTCGAAACCAAAATGTTACTTTGTCCCACAGAGTCAAGCTCGGCAGAGTAGAACAGACTGTTTTAACTTTAATCGCTCTACGCGGTTAAGGGCTTAATATAAGGAGCATATCGCCCAGTGTTGGCAGATTTAAGAGGGGGATGTGGATTCTCTTTTGAAGACCTTTTTGCGATGGGCCTGATGAGAACTGTGTTCTTATCGAACGTTATATTTTGTTCCAGAATAAAGAAATAAACATGCTTTTTTAAGTTGGTGGAACTTAATAATAATAATAATCCTTGTATTTTGATAGAGTGCTTTTCACGTCTTCTGGACGTCGCAAAGAGCTTCACAGCGCTGTAAAGTGAATTGATTGAATGAGTGAATTTGTGGGCGAAATACAGCAGCCAATTGCGCACCACAGCAGAGTCCCCCACAAACTAAACCTTAGCATGGATTTATCATCGAGAGGGAATGTTGTGTGGGGTGGGGGGGGGGGTGGAGTGGGAAGGGGGGGGGGGGAGAGAACTGTTTTAAGTCTGGTTTATCCCCTGGATGTGGAGACTAGTCCAGTACTTTGTCTCCATTGTCCAGGACTTGATATCTGGAAAAAAGATTTTCTGGTTTGACAGCTGTTAACTCACTGCCGCTTCCTTCAGTCCCGACATTGCTGTACCTTATGCTGATGAGCACAAAAGCTCACCCAAAATGTAAGTTGAAAGAAACAGTTAAGACTCTTTGAATGTAGTCGTACGGAGTTGCGTATATCTGAACTTCACACGACGCTGTACAGCAAAGTCGACAGACAAAGTCGACAACTTTGGAGTGGAGAGCTAATGCTCTCCACTCCAAAGTTGTCCACCCATTTTTCGTCTACGTTCCTCTTTATGCTGTATAATGATTTTCGAAATCTATATTTATTCTGGTTCTACGAACGACCTGTTCGGCGCGGCATTTGGAGCTCCCGTAGCTCAGTGGGTTAGAACAATCTCGCCGTACAAGCGTGATACCTGTGTTCGAATCCAGGCAGCTCAGGGCAAAACCTTGGGCAAGTTTCCTTAGTCCACACACACACACACACACACACACGCCTAATAATAATCCCTCAAAAAAAAACTATAATAAAATTGGTCATTTTAATCCACGACTGTTTGTGGGGACGCTGCTGTGCGCAATTGGCTGCTGCGTTTTTCCCACAAATATACAGTCACTTATCTTTACAGTATATTCTGCGAAGCGCTTTGAGATGTCTAGAAGGCGTGAAAAAGCGCCATATCAAATGCAAGGATGATCATATAATATTACTATGATATTATAATCCCTCTTCGGGTTTGTATTGTTTTTGTCGGCCTCCTTATTCCCCTTGTCAGTTTAACTTCTCCCAAAAAAAATAAGCGGATCATTGAAAAGTAATAGGTTTGAACTGGCGAGTTTCCTCTAGTGTGGGAGCTTCACAGATCCTCCGTGTTACACACAGATAAATTTTGCTTATTCCGACGGTGCAATTTAACACTTATGGCCCCATATCCTGGGCTGGGTCACTTCAGCTCGACGGGTGGTTCTTAAGATCTGTTTTGAGCCCATGTCAGTTTATTTTATCATCGGGTAACATCAGTGCTACTCTTATCAGATCATGTTCAAGGATCAAATGCCTTCGAACGGAAATTTGGCTAATTTTACTCCGAACTGTGATTAGCTGGAAACAATAGATTTTGAGGATGTTCTGGAGCCAGAAAGTGCTGTCGTCTGGGATATATTTACATTGTTAAAACGCCACAATGTGAAGTGCATTCTCAAGTGAAATCCTTAAAGGCTATGAGCTAAAGGAACACTGTGATATGTTTATAAGTGCATGAAGTATAAAAGTCACACAGTAACTGCCTGCTTTATTCAGAGTTAATAATAATCCTTGCATTTTTGACATAGCCCTTTTCACGTCTTCTAGACTGTGTCTCAAAGCGCTTCACAGAATACACTGTAAAGTGAATTGACTGTATATTTGTGGGCGAAACGCGGCAGCCAATTGCGCACAGCAGCGTCCCCCACAAACGGTGGTAGATTGAAAATGACCAATTTATCATTGGTTGTTTTTTTTTGGACGGATTATTATCGGGCGTGTGGAGTAAGGAAACTGGCTCAAGGTTTCGCCCTGACCTGCCTGGATTCGAATCACAGGTCTCACGTCTGTAAGGGGAGTGCTCTAACCCGCTGAGCTACAGGAGCTCCACAGTTATTACGAGAGTATCTGGTCTTCTCATTCATTAGAAGGTGGGCAGTGCAGCTGTGCAAATAGATAGGAATGTAGGAACAGGAGTAGGCCATTCAGCCCTTCAAGCCTGTCCCTCCCCCTCCCCCCACAATTTAATTAGATCACAAGCTGATATGTACGTCAACTAATCCTTTAAGATGTCAGGTAAATGCTTGATGTAGCCTCACAGATGATGGTCGCATTTCATTAAGTAAAAGCGAGACAATGCGATTATTGTGAAGTGAAATATAATCTACAAACAGCTCGTGTCCAAATCCTTGACTGTCCTTGACACTCCCCTGACATGAAAGGGGCCATGCAAATGCAAGTTGTTGTTGTTGTTGTTGTTATGAAGTCAGTATCAGACCAGCAACAACAACAACAACCACAACAACATTACATTTTATGAAGCCGCCTTTCACGTTGGGAGGACGTCCCGAGGCGCTGAACAGTCAGGTTGGGACCTGGGCGGGGGCGGGAGGGGGGGCAGGGTAGGGGGTAGAGGAGGGGAGGGAGTGAGTTAAGGAGGGAAGGAAGAGAGTTAGGAGAGGAGGGAGAGAGTTCAGTGCCCACCCAGAATTTTGGGAGCTGTTTGAAGACTGGTTGCTTGTAAACACAGACTTTAAACTCACGTCGCAAACATCACGTCGACCGCGTATTTTTTTGCGGCCGAAACGATCCCACTTACTGGACAACACTGCTGGGGAACTTTGGCTCGACAGGCAGACAGGACCCTTTTCGAGGCCGTCCAATTTGCTGCATTAACAGTGATTTATGACTCTGCTGATAGCTGGCCCTCGAGGGGTTAAAGTACCACTCACAGCCTGACAAGTGGCGCGAGTATTTTGTCAAGCTCATCGCCTGTGTTATGAATCCGGTTCGGGATTGAAACCACTGTAGGGGGTTGGTGGCGGCGGGGCGGAGGTCGGGGGAGGGCAGAGGGAGGACTGAACGAGAATTCCCTCCCGGAATTAACGTTATAGTCTCCTCTGCTCTTTTGAGATCGTTCTCTCCCCTCTTCCCCCACCGTACGGTATAATAATAATCCTTGCATTTGATTACATACAACGCTTTTCACGTCTTCTAGACGTCTCGAAGCGCTTCGCAGAATAAATACACTGTCAAGTGAATTGACTGTATATTTGTGGGAGAGCGAAACGCGGTAGCCAATGCGCACAGCAGCGTCCTCACGCAAACAGCCGTGGGTTCAAATGACCAATATGTTTCCCTGGCGTGAGTCAGAGTGTGAGAGCGAGCTCCCATTGATAACGATCCATTCCCCCCCCCCCCACTCTCTCTCTCTCTCTCTCTCTCTCACTCACTCTCAATCCCCACCCCATAACCGCAGTACTGTACAGCAATTTCTATTCCCATAGTCTGTGTGTCTGTCTTCTCACAGTAAGATGACCAAATTAGGAGCAGTTACTGTCACGAGAAGAAGCTCTTTTCTCTGCTGTGCTCTGGTCCGCAGGGAACTGAATTGAGATGGCACCAGAAACAACTCACTTTATCAACCCTCCAACAGAGGAGGCCTCGTTCTGTCTGTCTCTCTGTCTGTCTGTCTGGATTCAAAAGTCCTGTAGCTCAGTGGGTTAGAGCACTCGCCTTGCAAGCGTGAGACCTGTGTTTCGAATCCAGCAGGTCAGGGCGATACCTTGGGCAAGTTTCCTTACTTCACACACATACACACGCGCGCGCCTAATAATAATCACTCCCCACCCCCCGAAAAAAAACACTAGAAAAATTGGTCATTTCATTCCACGACTATTTGTGGGGGACGCCGCTGTGCGCAAATGGCTGTCGCATTTCGTCACGCAAAATGTACAGTCAATTCACTTTACAGCATATCATGTGAAGCGCTTTGAGACGTCTGGAAGACGTGAAGAGCCGCTATATCAAAATGCAAGGATTATTATTATTATTATTATCATTACCCAGATACTGTTTAATAATGAGGACGAACGATTTTGTATCGTCACCTAAACGGGCCCAGTAGATAGAAGAAGAAGAAGAAGAAGAAGAAGAAGGAGACAGACTTATTACTGTCTGGCTGGCCGCCGCCTGCACAATCAGAGCCTCGTCAATAAAATTGAGCCGTGAGGAGCGAGAGGTGTGTGGATGGCGGGCGAGAGAGCGCAGCCCGAGGATGCGAGTGTGTGTCCCAGGATAAACACACACACCTACCAGTCAATTACCGGTGGCGGGAACATAGCAAGTTATGACTCCTCGCTCTTTCAGGCCTATTGATTTTTTTGCTTCTTACCTCATCGCTGTCTGCCGTCCTTTCAGCTTGACAGCAGCAGCTCCTGACGCCAAGCAGTGAAAGGTTACGAGACAGGCAAAGTGCATAATCACCCAGAGCATCCCTGCGTTTTTTTAAAAAAAACGAATTAACGGGTCTCCTGGTTTGCCTGCCTGTCTGTGAGTCAGCGGAGGATTTCAGCCCCCGTGTTAAAGTAGGGGCAGCTCGACCAGACAGCGCTGGTTTTCCAGGGGGGGGTGGGGGGGGGGGCGCGAGAGAATTTTCTTGGGAGAATTTTCCCAGGATCGGGCCTTGAACGTCTCTCTCTCTCTCTCTCTCTCTCTCTCTCTCCCGATTTGTAGCGTCGCCTAAAACGGAAAGGTGGCAACTCCTCTTCGACCGTGCCTTCCGCCGCCCTCCCAACTCTCTCCCTCCCCTCCCTAACCCTCTCCCGCCCCTCCCCTCCTGCCTACCCTGCCAGGCGGCCTCTGCGTCCTGACTGTTCAGCGCCTTGGGACGTCCTCCCGACCCGAAAGGCGCTCTGGAAATGTTATTTTGTTGTTGTTGTTGTGTGTTTGGGTGAGCGACTAAGTTCCTTGAGCTAGGAAAATGCGAAATCGGTTAAGCAAACATTACTTTCGATATCGCAGCTTATCGCAGTGAAATATTCTTGAAGCAGTTACTGGGTAATAGTTTTCATGACTATATTTACAGGCTGGCACTGCACTAGAACCCACACCTTTGGGTTATTTTGGGGGGGGCTTTGGAACAGAGGGGAGGTTTGGGCCTGCGGGAGGGAGATGCGATAATAACAATAATACAAATAATAATTTGATATAGTGATTTTCACATCTTCTAGACGTCTCAAAGCGCCTCACAGAACATACCGCAAAGTGAATCGACTGTATATTTGTGCGCGGGCGAAACGCGGCAGCCAATTTGCGCACAGCGGCGTCCCCCACGCAAACACTCGTGGAAGGTGCGAAGGTGCTCGGGCCACAGCCTGATCATTAGTTGAATCTTAAAGCTTTAAATTGCTTTGAATAATAATAGAGCAAGTTTCGTGTGTGCAAGCCAGAACGCTGGCGGAGTCACAACATTCTGGGAACAGGGAATAAAACGCTCACAATTATAGACGTGTCTGGTTAACTTCAAGTTGGGAAATTTGTGTTGATCGGCGACACGTACTTGTGCAGTGACTCCAGTGACTTTTTCTCTCAATTCCTATTCATTGAATCCACTACAATCAAAGCGCTCTATTAAATGCAAGAATTATTATTATTATTATTATTAATGCCCCCCCCCCCTTTCCCCCCCCCCGGGTTTTGAAACCCAAAAAAGTTGGGTTTCGAAAAAGTTGCTGATATTTCCGCTGACTTCTAATAACCCTAACAATAATATAATAAACTAATCCTTGTATTTTGATGTGGAGCTTTTCATGTCTTCTAGTGTGTGTGTGTGTGTGTGTGTATATGTGTGTGGGTGGGTGGGTGGGTGGGTGTGTGTGTGTGTGTGGAGAGTAAAGAAACTTGCCAAGGGTTTCACCCTGACCTGCCTGGATTCGAAGCGCATAATAACTTGTGTTGCATAAAAAAAGGAGACTCTTTCTGCCTCCGCGAAGAGTTCATCCTCCCAAGCTGCTAATTGACCCTGGTGCCTTCCCACACTTTACTATCTCTGTGTCGGGAAAGAATTAATAATTAATCTTTATTGTGGGGGGGGGGGGGGGGGGGGGGCGCGGGGGGTGTGGGTGGGTGGATGGGTGGGTGGGCGGTGGGGGAATAGACAATATCCCAGACTGTAAGAGACACAGTAGAACTGGAAGGACTAGGTCTGTTTAACATTTGGGGATCCACTGTTTTTCTCATGCCCAGTCTATCTTATGAAACTTTATCATAAGTTAGTGTTTTACATTGCCATAATCATTACTTCCTGGGCAGCTCTGCCAGACAGGCAAATTAAACTGTTTCTGGCCCTGTCTAACGTGGATTTACTGAGAAACATTCTGATATTTTCTGAACCAGAAGAAGCTTATGACAACAGCATTAACCTTCTAAACCCGCGCAGCCTCTTGTGAAGAGTCCCATTAACTGTCTGTGAACTGAGTGTCTTATTTACATCGAATCCAGCTTGAGTTCCGTTCTGACCAGTTACCCCCCCCAGTGAACACAAACTCGAATATTACTGAGCTCTTGCTATAGTAGAACCCGGCCCACAAAATATACAGTCGACTCACTTCGCAATGTATTCTGTGAAGCGCTTTGAGTCTCGAAGATGTGATTAGGTGCTGTATCCTTACAGTATTATCCTTCTATCGGAACTGCCATTATTGTGGGGAATTGATCCTGACCTTGCTAATATTATATATGGCTGCAAAGCTCTTATTTTTCTGATGAAGTTACACGGTGTTTACTTTCCGTAAAGCCTATTTTCCAAATATATTTCCAATGCCCAGTCTGGGTGAAACTCTCTTTTAACATGCACTTTAACAGGCGGGCAAGACTGTTAATATCTCCCACAGTCTGCAGGCTTTCAAAACCTTAAACGCTGCAGATTGATTGCCTCTCCCATGCTCTTAAATCCTGCTGGGGTCCCCAACTGTGGGCCATGGCTCCTGTAGCTCAGCGGTTAGAGCACTCGCCTTACAAGAGATCTGTTTCGAATCCAGGCAGGTCAGGGCGAAATCTTAGGTAAGTTTCCTTACTCCACACACACACACACACACACACACACACATACACGCTTAATAATAATAACCCCTCAAAAAAAAAACACAATAATAAAAATTGGTTATTTCAATCTGTGGGGGACGCTGCTGTGCGCAATTGGCTGCTGCGTTTCGCTCACAAATATACAGTCGATTCACTTTACAGTATATTGTGTGAAGCGCTCTGAGACGTCGCTAAAATGTGAAAAGCGCTATAATCAAATGCAAGGATTATTATTTCATTATTTATTACCCGAGTATCTCAGTTTTTAAGAAAATAAAGTTTCATTCACTTGACAAATAGTAAAAATTGTATTGCAGCTTGTTTATGATGTGTTTCTGGCGAGTGTGGACAGATCTCACAATGCGGCTTCTAATGCGCGTACCTTAGGAAAGCAAAACTCGCCGACTGCTGCAAAGCTCTACTCTCCAGTTATACGCGCATGGCGTGAGCAGAATGTTGCAGAAATCAACAGAAACTGAAAGAGTTTTACGCTAGGATGTCTGCAAAGCAAGAGTCCTGGAGCTCAGTGGTTAGAGCCACTCGCCTTACAAACGTGAGACCTGTGTTTTGAATACAGGCAGGTCAGGGCGAAACCTCTCGCTCCCTCTCTTTGTGAAGAGCTCACCGGGACACTGATCTGCGTGAAGGGAGCTATCTGTATACACACAAAAGTTGCGTTATTGTTTACTAAGAATCCTTGCATTTGACCTCGCGCCTTTTCACGTCTTCTAGCCTGTGCCTCAAAGCGCTTCACAGGATGTACTTTAAGGATTATCATTATTATTTATCATTATGTTTTTCTCACTGAGGACAAGAGCCGCTGGCAGTGAAAACTTTCCGGGGGAAAAAAAAGTATTGTGTTTGTCTTAAATGCTCGAGCCTGGTTTGCTGAGGAATGCATAAAGTGTCTGCTGAGTGTATTTGAGACAGGCTGGTTTAAATTTGATCGTGCGACTTGACTCCAAAAACACTGGGTGGACCGCAAAGAGAAATGTTTGTGTCACACTTGGATGGGAACACTGGGTAGTTTGGTCCGTTGCAGTCTCCCAATCTAACAAAATCCTCAACCCCGCGTCAGTCTGTGCTGTGTGAGCCTTTAAACAAAGGAACAGGTTAAACTGGTAAATAGGAAAGCTGGTAAACAGGAAAACTAAATGCATCTTGATATGATATAAGAATAATAATCCTTGCATTTGATATAGCGGCTTTTCACGTCTTCTAGACGGTGTCTCAAAGCGCTTCGCAGAATGTACTGTCAAGTGAGTTGACAGTATATTTGTGGGCGAAACGCGGCAGCCAATTGCGCACAGCAGCGTCCCACAGTCGTGGATTGAAATGACCAATTTTATTATTGTGTTTTTTTGGGGAGGGATTATTATTATTAGGCGCGCGCGCGTGCGGGTGTGTGTGTGTGTGTGTGTTTGGAGTTACGAAACTTGCCCAGGGTTTCGCCCTGACCTGCCCAGATTCGAAACACAGGTCTCACGCTTGTAAAGGCGAGTGGCTCCAACCACCAAGCTTACAAGGTAGCCTTGCTTTCCTGTCGGTGAGAGGAAATTACGCAGGGGTGAAAAATACAGAGGTTCTCTCTGTCGATGTGAAGGAAGAATCTGTCGACAACCAGTGAAAAATAAACTAGCGTAGGGGTGGCTGTTATTTTGGACGGTGGCTGTTATTTTGGACTGAAGTCTCTTGTTCTTTCCAATAATGTTTTGGTTTGTTTTTTTTCACCCGCCACCCCCCCCCCCCTCCAAAAAAAAAACCTGATCCTAGAGAACCTGAGCTCATTGCGTTTTCGGTCTGTTTGTGAACGGATTGAATTAATCGGTAACTTGATTCATCGACGGTGTCTGCGGAGGCTTGGCTCCCCCCCATACCCCCCCCCCCCCCCCCCCCCCGTACTTACGTAGCAGTAGAGTGTGTTATTGTGTCGCTGGAGATAGGTGCTGGCTAGGATTCAGTCGCTCCTCCCGAGGGAGGAAGAGAAAATTAGAGGGTGCGTCACCCTGGAATGCACTAGAGCTGAAGAGGGAGATATCTGGGAGCGGGAGGAAGCTCGCTGTGTGGGAACTGGCATGAGTCAGTGGCTACTGTCTTGCCGTTCATCATGAAGTTCCTGAGCACAACACTGAAAATACCACTGGCCGTTTCTATAATAAGCCGTGTGCTTTTTGACAAATCAGCCTAACCCGCACTGAATGTTCTGGGAATGTACTTTACTCGTTCCCACAACAACCGACTGTCGCCCTTTCCAGTCTCTGTTGACAGTAACAACAGTAGTAATAATAATACTCCAGGCATTTGAGATACAGCGCTTTTCGCATCTTACTGACGTCTCAAAGCGCTTCACAGAATTTACTGTAAAGTGAATTGACTGTATATTTGTGAGCAGCCAATTGCGCACAGCAATTGTCCCACGAACAGTGGTGAATTGAAATGACCAATTTTTTTATTGTGTTTTTATTTGATGGATTATTATTAGGGGTGTGTGTGTGTGTGTGTCTGTGTGTGTGTGTGTTTGTGTGTGTGGAGTAAGGAAACTTGCCCAAGGTTTTGCCCTGACCTGCCTGGATTCGAACACAGGTCTCACGCTTGTAAGGCAAGTGCTCTAACCAGTGAGCTGCAAGAGCTCCATATTATTCTGTAGTAATAATAATAATAATCCATGCATTTGGTTAAGCATCTTTCAGTCGGGAGGACGTCACAAAGCGCTTCACAAGGATGCACTGCGCACTGCAGTGACTGTGTCTTTTGTCTTTTTAAAAAACAACAGACCAAAGGACAAAATATTTCTCCATAATCTTGGCTTCATCAATCAGTGTATCGCGTCTGTCAACAGAGAATGATTTGCTTCCGAACTGGATTGGGGGAGTGGGCACAAAAACAGCCAGGGAATCGGTCCCTGAAAACTCTCCTGTGTGACATCCCCGTGTAAACGTTAGCGAGGATTTTTGAGCATGCTCAGCTTCAAGAAACTGTCCCCCGATGAACCTCCAGGCCCCCTCCGTTCAGCGGGCTCTGGCCCGCTCCATGTCCCCCGCCCAACCCGCCCCCCCCCCCCCACACGGTGGAACTGCATCCCACAGTCCCTTCGCCTCCCTCCCTCCCTCCCTCCCTCCCTCCCTCCCTCCCTCCCTCCCTCCCTCCCTCCCTCCCTCCCTCCCTCCCTCCCTCCCTCCCTCCCTCCCTCCCTCCCTCCCTCCCTCCCTCCCTCCCTCGCCTCCTTCAAGGCCTGTCTCAAGACGCTCCTCCTTGACTGTGCCTTCTGCTGCTCTTCCAACTCTCTCCCAACCCCTCCTAACTCTCTCCCTCCCACTCACCCCTTGCCCTGCCCCTCTCCCTGGCTCGGGTCCCCGACCTGACCGTTCAGCGCCTTGGGACGTCCTCCCGACGTGAAAGTCGCTCTGTAAACGTCTCGGTTTCTTGTGCCACAGCCAGGAGACACCCTCCTCGTTACAGACATTATCTCTCTCTTTGATCGTGCCTGCAGACCAATACATTACCTCGCAGTGTTGTGCTCTGCTGCTGTCCGCGACTGCTCGGGGTGTCTTTTTATGAAGTGCTTCGAGATGTTATCCTTGCCGTTTTTTACGAGCCCGAGTTACCATCGGGAAAGAGGGGAAGATCAAAAAGCGCGTGTGTGTGTGTGTGTGTTTGTACTGAGACCCGCTGCCCCGTCGCCTGACGTGAAGTTCTTTGATGCTTGACATTTCACAAAGGTCATCTCATCATCACCGCCCGCTTCAAGAAATTAGAAATTCGTCAAGTTCCACTAAATAACTTGTGAAAGCTGTACAGGGGCGGTGGGGGGGGGGGGTGGGGGGGGTGGGGAGGGAGGCAGCTTGCGTTCTGTCAGCTGGTGTTTTGTGTGTGCGTGTGGGAGGGGGGGAGGTGGTGAGGGGTGGGGGAGGGAGGAGGGGGTGTGTGTGGGGGGGAGGGTGTGGGGGAGAGAAATGAGTTTCATCCACAAGAAAAATCAGGGTCCCAAAGATGTGTCAGCATCTGGACTTTAGTTTTAGTGTCACTGTTCTCGGGTGTTTTAATGGAACTGCCCGAGGCTTAGGCTTTGTACTCCTGACGAGTCCATCATCATAATAATACTAATTAACATCTTATCACAACTATTCTCTCCTCCTTTCTACCAATCTCAGTGTGTGTGTTCCATCACAAGATTAAAAAATTAACAGGCAAAGTTGTCTCATGGTATTTTTGTAGGCAAACCTGAACTTCTATCTTTGATACGGATTTGAAGTGAACTAACGCCGACAGCCTATTGGAATCCTGATCTCGCACACAGCTCCACTGCCGATTGAGTTCTTGTATATATCTGTGCACCAGCATCGAGCTGTGCCAGTAATTTAATAATAATAATCCTTGCATTTGATATAGCGCCAATTGCGTCCCACAAACGGTTGTGGATTGAAATGGTCTCGCCCTGCTGACCTATCGAACACAGGTCTCATGCCTGTAAGGTGAACGCTCTAACTACTGAGCTACAGGACTCCACAATAATAATAATCATGATAATAATCCTTGCATTTGATATAGCGCCTGACCGAGTCACTGGGAACGTCTCAAAGCGCTTGATGGAATATACTGTAAAGTGGGTCGACTGTGTGTTTTGCGGGCTAGAAGGTTTCTCTCGCACGCGCGAGAGAGAGAGAGAGAGAGAGAGAGAGGGAGAGGACTAAAAGTGATAGCTAACAGCTCATAATGTTTTTTCCCTGTCGCGGCACAAGGGAGGTACTTTCAGATCCAGCGGATTCCAACATTCACGCCATGTCCAAAGACTTCTCTCTTTTTCTATTTCCTGGGTAATAACTAACGTAACAGCTGAATTATTTTTAGTGCCTCGTCTGTGATATTGTCCCAGAACCTTTTCTCAGAGCCGGGCTCTGCTGGGGTCAGATGGCGGCGTTTCTCACCGGAGCTCTTGTTATTTGCTCTTCTGAGACCAGTGGATTGCTGATTGCGCAGCAGTGTGCTGCAGGAAAGGTCAGCGGGGATGGGGAATGGGCATGCACTGGGTTGTAACTACATGGAAAGCAGCTGGGAAGTTTCCACTTAGCAGTGTGAGTCCGTGGGTGGTTCTTGTCAGTGCGTTGATAAAAAAAAAAAAAAAAAAAATTGCTGATAAAGAAAATCTCAGGGAACCAAAGTCGCAGAGCACGGGCGTGCAGCGAGAATATTCTTACTCTGTTAGTTTGGAGCGTTCCAGTTTCAAGGGGAGTGAATAATAATCCTTGCAGTGCCTTTCTCACACACACACACACACACAGCGGGAAGACGTCTCAAAGCGCTTTGCAGGATTTTACTGTGAAGTACAATGTCGTAACTGTTTTTTGTGGGGCGTCCTCCTGACGTGGAAGGCGCTGTGCTGATCGGGGCGAACGCTTGGGAGAGTTTCCTTACTCCACATGCCCCATCACAATAATAATAATAATAATCCGTCCAAAAAAAACCTCAATCGTAAAAATTGGTCATTTCAATCCACGACGGTTTGTTCGGGGAGGCAGCCGTGTGCAATCGGCCGTCGCGTTTCGCCCACGGATGTTCCCGTCAATTCACTTCACAGCGTATTCCGCGAAGCGCTGTGCGACGTTGCTAAGATGTGAGAGAGAGCGCCGTATCAAAATACGAGGGTTTTATTATTTATTTTCCTTTCTTATTTTGGACGCTGAACCCCCGCATCGCGATTGACGTAAAGAAAGGCTGGCGAATTCTAAAACAACAAACTATCGTATCCATTGGGTTAACTGTGCCCGGAGGAAGGAAGTTCAGAATTATGTCCTAATTGAAGAAGCTGGAAACCGCGCTGAGTATGTGACACAGAAAGGCTGCGAGTTTTATCTGAATCAATGTTCAGCCCCGTTGATTTGGGGCTGAACGCTGAGGTCGGAGATGTGTTTTGAGCTGCTTAATGTTTCGTACCTATCACTTTGTCAAAAAATTCTACATTCAATATATATATATATATATATAATTATCGTTCTTTCCTCTTCAAAATTCTCTCCTCAGCCTGGGAACATTGGCACCACTGTTCAGCTGAGATCAGCTAACTTGGCACCAGCGAAAACATGAGGCCTGTAACTCTCAAGCGGTTGCCCTGTCTGTCGCCCTCGATCACGAAACCCAGCTGATCCAGAACTCAGAGGTTGCGCTGTTGTACAATCTCTTTTGTATTTGCAATTCGTAGAATTATACGGCACAGAAGGAGACCATGTGTCCCAAGGCGCTGGGACCTGCGTTTGAATCCCAAGGCAGGTCAGGGCGAATCCTTGGGCAAATTTCCTTACTCCACACACACACACACACACACACACACACACGCGCCTAATAATAATCACTCAAAAAAATAATAAAATTGATCATTTCAATCCAGGACTGTTTGTGGGGGATTGTTTGTGCCGCTTTTCGCCCACAAATATACAGTCAATTCACTTTACAGTATATTCACAAATATACAATCAATTCACTTTACAGTATATTCACAAATATACAGTCAATTCACTTTACAGTATATTCTGTGAAGTGCTGTGAGACGTCTAGAAGATGTGAAAAGCGCTGCATCGAATGTAAGGATTATTATTAGTACTATTATATTTATTATTAACATTTTCCACTCCAGAAATATAAAACCCCTTAAGAATCATTTTGAAATTGTGCGTTTTAAATTGTGTTGACTGTGTTACGTGTTTTATTTTGGTTCTGACGCCAGTCTCTGACGCGAACCTCAGCTCATTTTTTTGCACTGTCCATCGCGCACTTAAGAAGATCAGCCTCCGAACCTGGCGAGTATTGGTTAGAGGCGAGCCACAGAGAGGAGCCAATTCAGCCCGCCGAGCCACCAATTTGTTGGATCTTGGCAGATCTTTTAATCCCAATCTCAGCATCCCTTAATACCCCGACCGGCCAAGTAACTGTCTACCTCTCGGCTAAACAAGACTGCAGCTCCACTTAAAGTTGGAGACTTGCCCCAAAAGTTGATGTCTTGCTTAAAACCTGACTAATATTACGGAGGGTTTTGAGAGAGTGCAGTAGCGTATGAGGATGTATTGTGTACAGTAAGTAATATGCTGCTGAAAACCAAGAGGTAATAGTATACGGTGATGTAGAAACTGAGTGGATGTCAATGACAGGCCTGCACTGTGTTCAGCCTGCCCAATGCGCATAACTCTGCAAATCACAAAAATCATATTTTAAGAACAAAGCCACTGAGCGGTTATGAAGAATGGCGGTTGGCTGGGAGCGAGTTGAAGTTCATCATTCATTCTACATTGCGCTTTTTTGTCGATGTTTAATAAAGGGCTTGAGATCCACTCTTGCGGTTTGCAATCAGTCAAATGATTGTAGCTCCTGTAGCTCAGCGGTTAGAGCCACTCGCCTTACAAGTGTGAGACCTGTGTTCGAATCCAGGCAGATCAGGTCAGGGCGAAACCTTTGGCAAGTTTCCTTACTCCGTACACACACACACAAGCCTAATAATAATGCCTCCAAAAAAACAACACAATAATAAAAATTGGTCATTTTCAAACCACGACTGCTTGTGGGGGACGCTGCTGTGCGTAATTGGCTGCCGCGTTTCACCCACAAATAACCAGTCAATTCACTTTACAGCATATTCTGTAAATGACCAATTTATTGCAGGTTTTTTTTGGGGCGGACGGATTATTATTAGGCGTGTGTGTGGAGTAAGGAAACTTGCCCAATAACGTTAATATTAATAATAATCTGAGTTATTGTACGTTTAAAGCAAACATTAATAAAACATGAAACGCCTGCGACATCAGAGGCCTGGAATTCTGAATCTTTTGGATACCCTGAAAGTTGGAAAGTTGAAACGCTTTTCATATATATATAGCCTTTGTTCAGAAGGACCTGGCCTGGCACATTGCCATTTTTATTATAGTCTCTCGACGACCTCTTTCCCCGACAGTGAGTAAATGAGTTTACAGATATTAAGAGAGGCGGGAGGGAGACAGAGAGAGAGAAAAAGAGGGGTGGGTGGGGGGGGGGGGGGGAGAGAGAAGGAGCTGCTGGTGATAGAGAGAGAGAGAGAGAGTTAGTCTTGCAATGGTATTATCTGAGAGTCACTGCTGATGTCTTTTCCAAAGATGCCTGGTCCCTACGCAAACCAGTAAATCTTGCCAGAGTTTATTTTCTTTACAGCATCTGCATTTTATAATGGCGCGTTTAATTTGTTTTCACTCTCTCTGCTGGGATTTGGATTTCTCCGGCGCTCTCTTTCCTTCCCTGAGCTTTTTTTTCTCTCTCCTGGAAGTGAACGGTTTAATGATTGCTGGGTTGGGAATACACAGTGCCTGGCTGCTGATCTGGACGTGACAGTCTTCAAAAACTTCCCCCTTACCCCGGCGGGCCGACAAGATATTGTTACTTCCTTTTCACCCCCTCTCTCTCCTTAATTTCATTTAACCTGCTTTATATAGGAAAACGAGGAACATTTCTTCCAGCTGATTAGCCCCCCTCCCTCCCTCCCCCCACGCCTGACACACGTATAACAATGATAATAATAATCCTTGCATTTTGATATAGCGCTTTTCACATTTTATCAACGTCTCAAAGCGCTTCACAGAATATGGGTACAGATGTGGGCGAAACACGGCAGCCAATTGCGCCCACGGCAGCGTCCCCCACAAACAATCACGGATTGAAATGTACAATTTTATTATAATGTTGGAGGGATTATTATTAGGCGCTCGCGTGTGTGTGTGTGTGTGTGTGATTATGTAGTAAGGAAACTTGCCCAAGGTTTTGCCCTGACCTGACGTGCCTGGATTCGAACACAGGTCTCACGCTCGTAAGGCGAGAGTGGCTCTAACCACTGAGCTTACAGGAGCTTCATGCAATATCTGGAGGAGGGGAGCGGGGCGTGGGGGGGGGGGGGGGGAAATCCCGGCAATATATTTTGCATCCAGAAATATTAATATCACTCTTATTCCCCGGTGGGTTATAATGGGTAACGTACTGAAAAGCACAGACCCAGGTGCACACTATTAATCAAGTTCTGTAATGTATACATTTAATCCTAAATACAGACTTGAAATTGGAAATGCGAATTGATTTACTGGATTCTGTCCGCGAGCAGTGTGGAGGTGGGGTGCAAAACGCAAGGGTTTCCTGAAAAGCAGCAAGGCACAGATGTCCAGCCGTTTTGTTTTTCTCCCGCGAATCGGGTTCCGCGGCTCTCGTGACGGCCGGAACCTAGGAGGCGAGGACTTGCCCGGGCGTCTCTCTGAGCAGGGGCTGCCGGTAGCTGGCGAACGTTTAAACGAGGCGATGTTCACATCTGCGCTGGTCTTCAAAAAGATGCTCACAGCTTGAACGACGAGACCCAGTAATGTGCGTGATAGGTTCGTGTGTGTGTGTGTGTGTGTGTGTGTGTACACTGATGCGCCGAGCTAGTGATACCCTGAGCTCTGAGGCTTTCAGCAAAATTACAGGGTCCTTACGTGATGGATGAGGACCAATGCAAACAGTTAGAGTTTCACCGGCGGACGTGTCCTCGGATTTTATTTGAACATCTGGCTACACGCAGCTCAGTGACATCTCCTTCTCAGCGAGTATGTTAGGGTCTGAATGATCGCATTGGAGGCCACGGGAACACAGCAGATTTTTTTAATCTCGGGTTCGCGAGGTCGGTTAGTTGGCAGCAGATTAAAGAATATTATTAAGTGTCTTCTCAGTGTGGTGTTCTCAGCAATTGATGGATGCCTGAGCTCACCCTCCCCCCTCCCCACGAGGAACTCGATTGTTATCTGATTGGCGGAGTTTTTTTTTGGGGGGGGGGGGATTATTATTAGGCGCGCGTGTGTGTGTGTGTGCAGTAAGGAAACTTGCCCAAGGTTTCGCCCTGACCTGCCTGGATTCGAACACAGGCCTCACGCTTGTAGGGCGAGCGGCTCTAACCACCGAGCCTCAGGACTCCACAGTTATAAATCATTCGATAATGAATTGGTCGCTCACTCCACGACTGTTTGTGGGGGACGCTGCCGTGCGCAATTGGCTGCTGCGTTTCACCCACAACATATACAGTCAATTCACTTTACAGTGTATACCGTGAAGCGGTTTGCGGAGTATCAAAGACATGGCCAGGTGCTATATCTATTGCAAGGATTATTATCATTATATTACTATATTATTATTGTAGGTGTCTGCTGGCTGTGTGTGAGGGATCGGAATTGGGGAAGGAGAAGGACACATCTATGGAGAGTATTCCGAAGTACAGTCTTGCAAAGCAGTTCTGACGGCTAGCTATATTTTACTCATTTTATGAGTAAAATATAGCATCTTAACACGTCATTGAGACATCTCAAAGTGCTTTTACAGTATACACTGTGATATGTACTGACTGTTTGGTGAATGTGGGCAGCCTATTTGTACACAGCAATGTCACACAGCGAGTGAATGACTGATTGTAATCGAGGGGACTATTGACTTGCCTTCACTCTCAGTAGCTGTGCGTTATTGCCAGTCAGCAATGTGATGTCAAGACGAACGATTGAATAGACGGAGAGCCGATAGAGAGTCAGTGTGGTGTGGTGTGCTTGATCTGGCAGGGAGAGAGAGCATCTGTGGCCAGGAAGCTGCTTCTACAGTGAGTTTGGCCCCCAAAATGTACAGCTTAATTCTTAATATTAAAAAATTGAATACAGGCTGTATTTTTCTTAGAATTCCTTTCTTTACAGAGCACTGTGGGACCTTATAAAACACGCAATCCTGTGTAAGACTGACTGTTTTATGTGAGGAGGTTTTTCTGTTTTTTTAAACACCCTTTTCCAGCCACTCGGAGTTGTAATGAATAAATCCCCTGGCAAGGTTCCACACTTTAACCTCGTTCTGTTACCACTTCCCACAGAAAACAAGTTACCACAGTGAAACCTCACGGCGTTTCAGGTAGCTCTGAATGGTATCTGCAAAATAGTGTCTTATTTGCTTGAATTCTTTCCAGTGACCCTACCGGATAGATTTCTTTCAGAAAAAAAAAAATTCTCAGGATAACAGTCACACACACACGTGCGCCTAACAATAATAAGTTCAAAGGTAACCTAGAATTTTTTAAAAAAACATTGTCATTTCAATTCACGACTGTTTGTGGGGGACGCTGCTGTCCGCAATTGGCTGCCGCGTTTCGCCCGCAAGCATACAGTCAATTCACTTGACGGTATATTCCGTGGAGCGCTTTAAGACGTGTAGAAGACATGAAAAGATACAATATCGAAATGCACGTATTACTATTGTTTATTATAAGATGACGAGATGGATCTCGGTTTCCTTTCGCCTAGAAAATTCTTACCTTCTTCATTTATAAAATTAATTTTAAAAATTATAAACCCCGTGTAAGGTTTTACACGGTCCAGTCGTGCGCAAAACCTTTTCTTGTGTGTGTCCCTCGCCTTGACACTTGACGTGGATGCCGAAACCGGCAGCTTGTTAGCGGAGAGAGAGAGAGAGAGAGAGAGAGACAGAGAGACCAGTAGGGATCTGTTGTGGGTGCTCTGATAAAAGGGGCAGGTTGTTAAAAGTTACTTTGCCGCTAAGTTGAATGGAAACGAGGTTCCCCTAAGCTCGGATAAGAGGTTGGTGAGAAAAGCTGAAGTTCGGGTCTTTACAGACATGCTAAATTCATTAAGAGTTCCCCCCACCCCCACCTCCCCCCCGCCCCAACCCCTCCTCTCCTCCTTCCTACCTTTGCTCCCTTTGAAGCATCATTGTCTGTGTTGTCTCCTAATTCCTTGAGAACCTTTTTCCTCGTTGTTATTTCTTCCGCACAAAAGGGCTGGTGGGGGGTGGGAGAGTGGGGAGGGTGGGGGTGTAGCTGTTTCGAAAACGTTAAAAACCCTCTTCAGTTGGGTCTCGGAGCGGATTTCATTTGGGATTTTGTCTAGTGTCTGCACAGAAATTCTTTGGTTATTTTGGAGTCTAATCCTTAATATGCCTTCTCTTTTGTCGAGGACAAAGGCAGCGTTTCGGCCGATTGTCACAACAGAGAAAAGGGGTTTCCAAGCCATTTAATTTGCCGTTGAACGTCTATTTTGAACACTTTGGATTCCATTTTCAACCAGACTCGTTTTCTTTATCGATGTCTCCACCTTTGTTTCGGCCCCTTTCACCGCCGGGCCCTGCTGCCGTTTGCCCCGTTATAAATTTCCTTCTCGCCCAGAATGAACCGAATCCGAACGGATTCCGGAAATCCGACAGAAAACACATCGAATTATGGTTTGGTGAAGAATCAGACGGTATAGTTTCCCCTTCGATTGCCCTGAGATGATTTCCTTGAACTGTTAGGCTCCTCGGAATTGTTTGGAGGCCACATTTCTTTAAAGGTTACCACTTGTGGAAAAAAAATCTCACTCCAGTTTCAATAAGAAAAACCTGCCATTAAGATACCAACAATCCAGTGAAATAGCTCAAATATTGGTTTGGGAATCACAAACCAACGTCTTAATTAAAGGCCGCAGTCTGCTGCTGAAATAATATATCTGTAGTCGGGCATTATTTTGATGTTCTGGGCCAATTTTCAATAATAATAATGACAATCCTTGCATTGGATATTGTGTTTTGCCCACAAATATACAGTCAATTCACTTTACAGTATATTCCGTGAAACACTTTGAGACATCGATAAGGTGTGAAAAGCTCTATATCAAATGCAAGGAATTATCATTGTTAAACCTGGGGGGTAATAGTTCCTTCAAAGAAATAATAAATTGGGACACTGCTGTGCGCAATTGGCTGTCGGTGCTGCATTTTGCCCACAAATATACAGTCAATTCATTTTGCAGTATATTCTGTGAAGCGCTTTGAGACGTCCAGAAGACATGATAAGCGCGATATCAAATGCAGGGATTATTATACACACACACACACACACATTCCAGCAGGTGGCATCTCTGGCTAATGATCAGGGACAGGAAAATTGCTTCTACCTTAATCAGACGCTAATTTGAACCCGACAGGCTTTGCCCTGGTTGCGATCTCAGTGGAGTGTATCGAAACTTCAGACCACTTTGAGATTCTGCGTATTTGTTAAAATATGTCTTGCTGCACAATCGCGATGAATTTTATACTTCTTCCTGAACTCAATTCAGGACCTGACATCCTTGACTCTTAAGGTCACTGCACGGGAGGGAGGTAAACACAAAGCTTTATAATAATAATAATAATCCTTACATTTGATATTGCAGCTTTTCACATCTTAGCAACGTCTCAGCGCTTCGCAGAATATACTGTAAAGTGAATTGACTGTATATTTTGTGGGCGAAACGCGGCGTCCCCCACAAACAGTCGTGGGTTGCTCATTCACTCACATCATTCACTCTCAATCCACAGTTCCTAGTCCGCTGACAGCCCAGTGCTGTGCGGGGGCAGTAAAGATCCCACAAAACTCTTTGAAGGGAGTTTCCTATCCCACAAGCTTAAATGGCTCGTTCACCTCATGGCTCGTTGTGGGGGGAAATTGGCTGCCTTGATTACCTCCACATATACAGTCACTCCACTAGACAGTAAATCCCGTCAAGTACTTTGAGACGCTCTCTTGACATGAAAGGAGCCGAACCGAATAAAAGGATTATTATTAATTCCAGCAGACACTCCCTCTCTACCTCCTCCTCCTTCTCCTCCTACCTACCAACCTGGGGTCCCATTGGAATAAAAATTCAAAGCCCGCTCTCAACTCGGTCTTTCACAGGAACTTCAAATTGCCGAACTCCTCATCTCACTAAGCCTTTTTGGACCTCCTGCAGTCCAGTGTTTTACAACACACAAGGCTGGAATCACTAGGCATTGCAACAACATTTACACAGAGGGCCTGCCTGGCTCACTTTGGGAAAAGAGGCGTGGGTCCTTTGGGGGGAACTTTGAGCTCACGGTCTGAGTTCCGACACTCCACAGTCAAGTGGCACTGTTCTGGTGGCTGTGAAAGACGCGGCATAGACAGCGTGCGTGCGTCCAGCCATGTCCCACAGACAGCGATGAAGCGAGTGGCAGAGGAGTTTATTTGGGGGATGGGTTGGGGATGGGACACCAATGAAGGAACTCCCATTTGTTTTCCCCAATTGGCTGCCGCGTTTCGCCTACAAATACGCAGTCTGGCGTAAATTCCGGGGGGGTAATTTACAGTGTATTCTCTGAAGCGTTTTGAGACGTCGGTAAGATGTGAAAAGCGCCATACCAGATGCAAGGATTTATTAATATGATTATTATTTTGCCCACAACCATACGAATGTACAGTCAATTCACTTTGCAGCATATTCTGTGAAGCGCTTTGAGACGTCGATAAGACGTGAAAAGCGCTATGTTAAATGCAAGGGGTATTATTATTAATATTATGACTATTAATTTGACAGTGGCAGCATTCTGGGGTAACAGCTATTTCCCCGTTCTACTTTTCAGGCAAATTGAGCAACCAGGAGGCTTACAACAGCTTCACAAACAACAACTTGGGGAATCCGCGGCTCTCTCCTATCCCAATCCTGACCGTGGTGCTACCGCTGGCGCAGATCAAACAGCCCATGACTCTGGGAACCATCACCAAACGCACAGGGTAACGCACTTCGGCTTGACTTTGTCCAGTCCTGTCTGTCTTGTTAAGAGAAACGCAACTGACCCTGAACAGAGAACGGGCAGTGACACGACCGCGAGTCGCTGCATTGTCCTTCGCAGGATAGCGAGTTTCACAGTAAAACTCTCCGTGACGCCACCGTACAGAGGTGCTGCTGTTTAAAAGTGGCCGGGTGGGGGGGGGGGGGGGGACAAGACGAGGAGTGCGGATCCACGACAATCATCCCTAGGTTAATGAACGCAATGGGAGTCTTTCATTAAATATTACGGATGAGCTCCTATTAATATTAATGTTGGCGTTGTGATCAGCAGTCCAGAAACCGAATGTTTGGTTGTATTTAGTCTCGTGTTGAAATTGCACTGTATGATAATGTCACAAGCGGTAGGCTTCACACAGCCCGCTGTTCGCAAAGGAGACTTGCATACATCTCAGAGTGGTTTCTAACAGGACCGAAACACCCGCCTTACCATTCGGTCGGTCGCCCTGTATTCTCGCTACGTGAAAGTGTCGCTAATACTTTAGGCGAAAACGTACGACAGGCGATACTAGTGAAAAGTCACGATGGAGGGACCCCCCCCCCCACTCTCCAGGAGTAGACCATTCAGCCTGTGAGCGCTCTACAGAATCCGGACAGAGTTGCAAAGGCCAGCGAGTTGAGTCGGCTAACGTGGGAGTGTAGTGTGAGCCCCGGCTGGCTTCGGATGAAGTCCCATTTCATTCGCGTATAACCCGAAAAGTCACATCATCACGCGGTCTTCCCCTGTCATCTTGTCATACGAATATGAGCGGGCGAGCCTTCAGCCACTCCGCACCCAACCTTTTGGAAATCCATCTCTCAATCCCTCCGCCCTCACCCCCTCCCTCCCAGGGATCCTGTTCGATCCGCGCGATCGGTCACCCTCCCTTGCCCTCCCTTCCCTCGACCCTCACCGATCCCTAGCCTAGGTTGGGGTCGAAACATTGACTGTCCAGCGCCTTGGGACGTCCTCCAGTCACGAAAATCGCTCCACTCATGTAATTTTGGTGCTATTGTCGTTGCTAACTCCACCCCCTCCCCACCCTCCGCCCCCAACCTCGGCCTTTCCTGGCTCGCTGTAGGGTATGGCCACTGGACCGTGAATGAAATGTGTATATTTCCGATAAACTGGCACTCTCCTACTAAAAGTTCAGTTATAGCTGCAACTAATCTGCTCCAAAATAAATCTTTTACGGTGAAATTAAATTGTGATTTAGGGAGTTTTAAAAAAAAAAGAAATACACTCAACTAATTTGCCAAGATCTCTTGGCAGGAATTTACTGAGTAGAATAGAACTTACACAATAGAATTTTCTACTTGGAATAGATATGCATTTATCTC
The DNA here is from genome assembly GCA_035084275.1 of Hydrolagus colliei. Lineage (NCBI taxonomy): Eukaryota > Metazoa > Chordata > Chondrichthyes > Chimaeriformes > Chimaeridae > Hydrolagus > Hydrolagus colliei. The sequence goes on from JAYJKW010000053.1 coordinate 42,339, forward strand.
GATTCCGCTGTGCCTAAATCGAATAATTTATTATCCCAACTATGCCGTATCTTGTGCTTAAATCATAAACGGCTAATTTTATGCCAATTTGAGTATCAGTGAAACAAATGGGAATTCTGTTCGCAATTTGACGTTTGCATGCGATCCGAGTTTGACACGGCAACAGGCAGAACTGGGTTGAGACGTGGGTTGGCTTTAATTCTCACTTTTATTGCATGCCCCCCCCATACCCCCACGGCCCCTCCGTTACCCCCCCCCCCCCCTTACAGAGTTGCCCTGATATGAGGGGGGGGGGGGGGGGGTGGTGGTGGTGCTGCCCTGCAAGAAATTGATAGATCCGTCCGTCCCCCAAACAGAAATTAAGAAAATTGGTCATTTCAACCCACGACTGTTTGTGCAGGACGCTGCTGTGTGCAATTGGCTGCCGCGTTTTGCACCCAAATATACGGTTAATTCACTTTACAGTTTAATCTGTGAAGCGCTTTGAGACATCTAGAAGACGTGAAAAGCTGCCATGTCAAATGCAAAGATTATTATTATTAGATTTCTTATGGATAAAGGGATTAAGGGATATGGGGATAAGGCGGGGGCAGGTGGGAGTTAGATTAGAAGATTAGCCATGATCTTATTGAATGGTGAGGCAGGCTTGAGGGGCCGAATGGCCTACTCCTGCTCCTTATTCCTATGTTCCTATGTTCTAAGCACGGTTGACATAAATGCAAGTTGTCGTTGTTGCGACACCCACCCTCCTCCCTCCCCTCCTCCCCTGTGAAATGTCACTAGAGAGTGACGAAGGTCCAATGGCCTACATCTGTCCCTGCCATCTTCTCACTTCAGCATTCGACAGTTCCTCGAAGCTCACGCTGTTCCCAAGGCTCGGATCGACCTCCGTGCCAAGACATTGTGCCTGAAACGGATCAGTTGCTAAAGTCTCCTCTTCTACTCCTGGGTTGGGGGGTTGCTGGGGAGTTGATTGTTCCCCAGGTCTTCACACTTCACCCCTTTCCATATGCCCCCCCCCCCCTCAATGACAGATCGCCAATTCGTGCTGATTTGCGGGCAAGTTTGCTGACAATTCTGGATTGTAAATGCCCCCCCGTTTGACGGAGAGCCTTACAGCGGGCAGAGGGAGAGAGGGACGAGTCTTTCTGACCACCCGGGCTGGATTTCAAATCGGATCGCGGAGGTGAAAACAGGCTTCCACTCTCACCCAAACTCCGAACATTTGTCCAACCGCAGCCACGCAGAGTTTTGAAGAACACAAAAATCTGACACGTCCGTTCACCCACATCTGGTGTGCAGTGACAATGATTCCAGGCTGCCCGCTATATAATCCCTCCCCCCCCTGCCCTCCCCACCCCATCCACTTCTGCGTCCGTGTCCTCCGATCTGTTTGTTTCCTTGTTCCCTCGTTCCCGGGGCAGTCGGCGTCACTCTGGAACGATTCATTCTCGCGCAGGATCTAATTTGATATTTTGTCACGGCGAGCGGTGTGTAAACAGCCAGTTTATATGTGATTAAAAGTTTGTGGAAACATCTGGAGAGAGAACTCGATACCGCGGTGATTAACGGCAGAGACAAAGGTGAAATCAAATTGTAATGACATCCATCAGGAAACGTCGGAGTCAATTTAAAATGAAAACCGGTGGCAGTCTTTCCCGCCTCTCTCTCTCTCTGTCTCTCTCTCTCTCTCTGTGTCTGTCTGTCTCTCTCTCTCTCTCTCTCTCTGCCATTCCTAGTGGGTTAACGCTACTCAGTGGGGGGAGAAGGAAACAGGTAGATTTAGAGTTTTTTTCTTAAAAAAAACCCCCCACACACACACACGAAGGCTGCAGTATCGTAAATTAGAAGGCCATTCGGTGGTGAACGAGAGGATCTGGAGGAAGTCACTACATTAGCCAAGACCTTGGATTTGTAAAGCTTACGAGACTGCTTTGAATTTGGATTAATCTCCCCCCCCACCCCCTCCCCCCCCCCCTCCCCATAACCCCCCTCCACCTCTTTGGAAGTCGAACCGCAAGAAATCAGATACATTACTCAACTTGAGATTGCCAGGATATGTAGGAACGCTCCCCTCCCCTCCCCTTCCCTCCCCTCCTCTCCCCTCCACTCTCCTGGTTTCCAGCCCACCACACGCACACCCCCCCGCCCCCCCCCACCCCAACACCCAACCCTTTCTGCTAAACCAGGCCGAAATAACAAATGCCAGATTCTGTTTCCATCTTCCCAGCCAGCAGCTACCTCACCAGTCTTGGCGCAGCGAGCGAAACGATGACTGTGCACAGAACACACAGTCAGCAAACTGTCCTCCGCGTGGCTGTCGAGCCACTTTCTTCCGCCAGGCGAGCGGATTCCTGTACAACTTATACACTTTACGAGTTTTGCTCTCGTGCCTCTTGAGGTTGCGTTGAAAAAAAAACCCGGCTGGGTTTACCGCCTGATAATATATCCCCAAACGTCCTCCAGTTATTTTCTGTTTCAGCGAAAGGTGCTGATAACTTTAACGCTGTTATTCTCAGTGTTGGGAACGAATGGGATCACAAGCCCGAGCTGGGTTGGCTTTCGTACCGTACCCTGGGATCTGTTTGGAGTATGAGGCAAATGTTGAGTTGGAGCTCCTGTAGCTCAGTGGTCAGAGCAGTCGCTCGCCTCACGAGCGTGAGATCTGTGTTTCGAACCCAGGCAGGTCACGGCGAGACCTTGGGCAAGTCTCCTTGCTCCGCACACACACACACACACATACACACTTGCCGAATAATAATAATCCCTCAAAAAAAAAATGGGTGATTTCAATCCAAACTGCTTGTGGGGGACGCTGCTGTGCCCAATCGACCGTTGCGTTTCGCCCACAAATATATACAGTCAATTCGCTTGACAGTATGTTCTGTGAAGCGCTTTGAGGCACAGTCTGGAAGACGTGAAAAGCTGCCATATCAAATGCAAGGATTATTATTATTATAATTGGAGGATCGCTAGGCTTTCCTCTACTCTTAAACAAAATGCTCAGCAAAGCGCACGTCACGGTTGTACAACAACAAACAACCAAACAAAATTACTTTTATCGAGCGCCTTTCACGTCGGGAGGACGTCCCAAGGCGCTGTATCGGTGTGTGTCAACTGCCAGTTCCAGTTCCAGTCTTCTTCACCTTCTTTATGGCCTCTCCGAGCGAGAGAGTGCCAACTGCAGATAGTTTGCTACTGTTGGCTCTGATCCACGACGAGGAAGATTAAGACACTGGAGAGAGAGAGAGAGAGAGAGCGATGAGACTTTGAACTTGGTGAGCGTGGAGTTGAAAGCGAACTAAGGCACCAAACTACTTGAATTGTGTTTTTCACAGGATGCGAGCGAGATTCGAGAGAGAGAAAGAGAGAGAGAGAGAGAGAGAGAGAGATACCTTGGCTACCTGACCCTTCGCCCCGGGACGTCCTCCCGATGTGAAAGCCGCTTGCCCAAACGCTATTTTGTATCGCGTTGAATTCATTTTTGACTCCGTGACCATTTCCACTGCGGTTGACAGCACAAGAGGTTTCAGATGTCTTGAGGGGAATAATAGAGATGGGATTTTGTCTCCATGTTTGCCTCTCTCCCTCCCTGAAATTTTCTTGAGAAGTTAATCAAGACGGGAAAACAAAATCCGTCGGTAGATTGCGCCGACTGGGAGGCGGCATCTCAACAGAAATGATCCTCACGATTACACGTGAGGCAAAAAGTTTCAGAGCTCAAGGCTTAGATGGAGGATTTCATATCACGTGTGTTTACAAATCCAACAAGACATTGCCGTGTTTAGGAAACAGGCAGGAATCTCACTCCTGAACAGCTGTAGTAATAAATAATCCTTGCGTCTTCTAGACCTTGCGTCTTCTCGCTACGTCCCCCACAAACAGTCGTGATCGAAACGACCAAGTTTTGAATGATTTTTTTTGGAGGGATTATTACTAGGCGCGCGTGTGTGTGTGTGTGTGTGTGTGTGTGGAGTAAGGAAACTTGGCCATATAAATGCAAGCTCGGTTGTTGTTGAGAAATGGCCATTGTTTATCCTCAAACAAACCATTTGTGCGGAATACAGTATTTCTGAAAGAGAGAGAGAGAGAGAGAGATCCTCGCAGTGACAAGCACCTGATATCAAACTATCAGACAATGGTGTGAATGTGAGAAACTGTTGGGGTGGAGGGCTGGGGAGGGGTTGTTGCTTGGCATGCGGCTGCCGTCATAAATAACATTCTGCCTTTTGTGATTGTGTTGCTAGTTTGATTTTCCCCCTCCCTCCCCCCCTCCCTCCATCCCTCCCCCCCTCCCTCCATCCCTCCATCCCTCCATCCCTCCATCCCTCCCTCCCTCCCTCCCTCCCTCCATCCCTCCCTCCCTCCCTCCCTCCCTCCCTCCCTCCCTCCCTCCCTCCCTCCCTCCCTCCTCTCCCCTCCATCCCTCACCTCCCTCACCCTCCCTCACCATCTCCTCTTTCATCCCCAAATACACCATACTCCTCCGTTCAGCTTGTCCACTTGTCCCACTTTCTCGTCGAGGACACACTGAACCAGCCAACGCATCCTGGGGCAGAAACCTAGGGATGGATTATCTATTGCCTGTCACCCTTTTACTATTGCCTTGTGTTTCTGTACTATAATAACAATAATAATCCTTGCATTTTGATCTAGCGCTTTCTCACATTCTTACCGACGCCTCAAAGCGCTTCACAGAACAGACTGCAAAGCGAAAAATTGACCGCTTACATTTGTGGGCGAACAAAATACAGGGCGACTGACCAAAAAGTCGGGGTTGGAGGGGTGGGGAGGGAGGAGGGAGATATAACTATTAGACCATCGTCCAAAATCAAAGGTTATCGCGGCTTTCTGGTCTTTTGTCTCGTCGCAACGCAAGCCGAAAGAACGGCGGGTCAAGAAGAAAACGTTTTGAAACACCTTTTGAATTGATGGATTAATTCTACTTTTCTTTGTGTGTGTGTGTGTGTGTGCGTGTGTGTGTGTGTGTGTGTGTGCGTGTGTGTGCGTGCGTGTGTATCTTGTTTCTCCCTCACCCGAAGACCTTACCTGTTTGGGGCGGGATGTTTTTCCTTAAAAGCTCCGTGGTGAGTTGTCGCCAACAGTGTCAAGCATGCCTTCGCCTGCCCCGTACCTTCTCTCTTTTGAGCATCGCTTCCTCTCTTCGTCTCTCACTCTCAGTCACTCACTCTCTCTCTCTCTCTCTCTCTCTCTCTCTCTGTGTTTTATTATCATTTCGCGTTGTCGGAACTGCGTGCATGGACGGGCCCGGTCTGCAGGTAGAGGCACCAAAACAACCAGAAGCGGCTGGGGCCAAAGTGATCGAAAAAAGTAACTCACAAAATTGGAACCGAACGCGCCAATTGCAGGAGGGGGGACACACATGAAAATGCAAGGAGCGCTCTCTCCAATCGCTTTCCATTTGCCCCGATGCTTGGAAGTGGTAATTTTGTGGTGTTTTTGATGTCAACATTGATTTGTCGAGGAGGTGCTTAATCCCTTTTCATGTCGCAAGTTGCTTTGCGAAAATCCCTGCTTTGCGTCTAATCTAAAACATCGGTGAATGGGGTGGCGGTGGGCGGGGGGGGGGGGGGTGATGTGGGGGGGGGGGTTTCAGAGAAAGGGGTGGAGGGGAGTTCTTAACACTTTATCCCCAAACTTCTGGTACATTTATTCTAGTCTCTTTTTTAAACAAAAATTACCTTTATTACTAAAAACCCAATGTTTCATAGTCTCGCATGCCCTCGTCTGCTCCACCCCCCCCCCCCCTCCCCCTCCCCATCCTCTCCCCCTCCCCTTCCCCTTGCCCGCCCCCTCGTCCACCTCCTCCTCCTCCCCCGCTTTAGATGTCTGAGCCATTCGCTCTGCCACATCGGAGGCTCAGGCATTAGCTCCAGGCTCTCCCTCCCCAACCCCCCCTCCCTCTCTTTCTCTCTCTCTCTCTCTCTCTATCTCTCTCTCTCTCTCTCTCTCTCTCTGAATTAACCCATTCATGGCTCAACCGACCCTGGCATTGCAGGCCGGAAACCCCACTTGAGCTGCTGCGCTCCCAAGTTGACTCTTAATTGAAACCAGTTGCTCTCCTGCCTGGCCAGTGACCGACAGTTAGTCACAGAGACTCTCCCGTTTTGTGTCGGCAGAATTGTCTGACTGGTCCTTTCATTTTCCTCTGAAAATTTGTCATTTTCTATAGCTCGTCAAGACTTGTAGGGTTAGTCTATCAGACAGACACAGGCACGCAGACATTTTATTCACGTCAATCTCACGTCTTCTAGACGTCTCAAAGCGCTTCACAGAATGTACTGTCAATATACCGACTGTACATTTGGGGGCGAAACATGGCAGCCGATTGCGTCACAGCAGCGTCCGTTCCTCACAAACACTCGTGGATTGAAAATGACCGATTTGATTCATTTGCCAGCTAACGTCAAACCAAACTATTGTAGCCCTCCCCACCAAAACAGCACCTATTAACCACCTCAAAGCCAGCCATCCAGCCATCTGCGTTTCTGGTCTCTGATGCCTTTACTCTCGTTGCAAGTAAACTTTTATTACTATTATTATTATTTTTTTTTTTTTTCTTCAAATGCCATCGTTTCATCGCAGTGTCTTTCTTTTGTTTCCGGCTTCGTTTCATCGCCACGTGCAGTTTGTTGCTGATCATTTGCAAATGCCTTCCGTTTGCCTCAGGCAGGGTTTTCGCCCGCGTCAGATCCCCGCGCAGCCCGCCGCCCGTCTCCACCGAGCCTGTCGACAACCGCGCTAAAGTTTTAACATTGCAGCCCAAGTCATAGCATGCCTCGGGTGTCTTGTTTTCTGCAGCCGTGTGTTGTATGTAGAGAGGGAGAGAGAGAGAGAGGCAAGAGAGAGAGAGAGAAATGGCTTCGCATCTTCTGGTTTGTTTGCTGCAAGACACTGCCTTGCGCGAAGGGCGCTATACCACGGCAAGCTGTTGTTGTTGTTGTTGTGTTGACGTCCAATAATAATGGCCCTTTTGCATTCGATATGGCGTCCCAACGCATCGAAATGTCGCATCGTTAATAATGAACGATCCTTGCATTTGATTTACGCCTCATCACGTCGTCAAAATAGTCTGGGAGAGTTTATAATAATAATACAATAATAATCCTTGCATTTGATGCATTTCGAGACTTTTCTTTTCGACCGCGCTTTCGGTCACCTTTCCCCCCCCCCCACCCCCTCTCTCCCACCCCTGGCTCGGCCCCGGGATCTGAGGCGCAGTCTGGCATGGAGTGAGGGAGTGCGCAATATAAATCCAACTTGCTGTCTTAATACATGCGAGCGAAACGCGGCAGCCGATTGCGCACAGCAGCGTTTTCCCCCCCCCACCTCCACAGACAATCGTTCGTAGGTTGAGTGACCGATCACGGTCATTATTTTTCTTTGAGGGGATTAAGATGAACTCGCTTCTTGTTCACCGTGCGAGCTCGCAGCATCGAACCTCTTCGATGGATGGTGTTGTCTCGGGGTTGGCCCGTGTCCATGAAGCCTGGGATTCCGTCTCCTCTGTGCGCCCATCTGTTAGCGGTTACCTCCTCGTGACCATGTCATCGTATTGTTAAAGAGTCAAAACTGCTCATCACGACCGGCTCCTATTACATCACGTCTGATGCGTTTGATGTCCTGACAGAGACTCCGAAACACGCAGAGTCCAGATTAATAGGCTTTTACTTTTGGGTATCTACTGTATAATTTTACAGAATTGAAAGGAGTTTCTAAAGAGCTCCCCGTATACACGTCGCTCGGCCGATGACCCGGCTTCGCTTTTGACTTTTAAGTAACATGTGCCGTGTGGTAACATCAGACCCACACGCAGACGGTTTTTGTGTTTTTGCAGGCGGTAATTTGAAGTTTATTCCTCGAATGTGTATTTTGCCGTTTCCCCCAAATGCCTTGCGGACGAGAATAGCCACGATCCCACGCGAACCCTTTTTGACGTGAAAGGAAGTGCTTTCATCCCAGGTTGTCTGAGAACCTGGGTGCATTTGATGGATTTTTTGTGGTCACAGAGACCAAGAGCTTCAGTCCACCATGGTGTAAAATAAGCCAATTTATGCTGTGATTTCCCCCGACTTGCCAGTTCACAATATAGCCGCTACCATCGGTGAAAGGTACGGACTGAGAGACTAGGAATTTCACCTACAGGGAGACAGAGACAGAGAGAGAGGGAGGGAGGGGCAGTACTGCTGATCTCACGCCTGTCACACTTGGGACACTTCAGTCAGTCACTTCAGGGGAAGAATATGGACAATGTGACTGGGTGGGGGGTGTGGGGGGGATTGTTGAGGGAAAACTATAAGGATGGACAGAGAGGTTTTAAAACCTGAGCTCCTGTAGCTCAGTGGGTTAGAGCACACTCGCCTTTCGAGCGTGAGACCTGTGTTTCGAATCCAACCAGGTCAGGGCGAAACCTTGGGCAAGTTTCCTTACTCCACACACACACACACAAACACACACACAAACGCCTAATAATAATCCGTCAAAAAAAAACCACAATTATAAAATTGGTCATTTCAATCCTCTCTTTGTGCAATTGGCTGCCGCGTTTCTCCCACGAATATACAGTCAATTCAATTTACCGTTCATTCCGTGAAGCGCTTTGAGACGTTGATAAGACATGAAAAGCGCTGTATCAAATGCAAGGATTATTATTATTATCATTTACTCCTCGATGCGGACAGTTTCAGTGTTGATCGCAGGCGATAATCAAACCCCCCCACCCCTTACCTCCCCCTCCGCCCTACCTCAGAATTTTTCTTACCGATTTCAACTCCGCTTCATTCACAAAAGGAAGGTTAGAATTCATCAAACTAAAGTTCTACGCCTCTAATGACTTTACGGTCGGTTGTGTAGTGCAGTGACTGTTTTACGAGCAAACGTGCTCTCTCCATGCTCCCAGATATTTCGGTTCGCTTCATGAGTGTTGGAACATCCCTCAGTTGCGGTTTGTGTGTGGGTTGTCTAGTCGCCGCATGCGATGATGTCTCAGCCCGATCCAGGGAGCAAAGCCATTGCTTCTGCGTTCAGGACGGGAGTCATTTTGCCGTCGCCGTTCGTGCCGGGCGTGACGAGGCGGAGGGTTAATGCGCGACTTCCAGCAAACAAGGGCGGGCAAGTTCAATGGGGTTTTCACTAACCTCTGGTGTTTTTTTGGGGGGGGTTTCACAGTAAGAGCAAGTCCCGGTCAGCCCCACAGATCTCGCCCAGCAAGGCAGCCGGTGGGGAATTCTGCGTGGCAGCCACTTTTGCCTCGTCGCGATCCTGGTTGATGACTAACCCAGGTCTGAAGAGGGAGAAAGGTGAGAGTTCACTCAGTAGCACGTTTTTCAATTTTATTTTATTAAAACCCACCAACGCATCGCCGCCAACTGTGGTAATCCATTCGGCCCATCGCGGAGTCCTGTAGCTCTCGTGGCTAAGAGACACTCGCCTTCCAAGCGTGAGAACCTGGGGTTCAAGTCCAGGCGAGGTCAGGGCCAAACCTTGGGCAAGTTTCCTTACTCCACACTCGCAGACACACACACAAACACCCACACAAACACGCGACTGATAATAATCCCTCGAAAGAAATAATGATATCGGTCATTTCAACCCACGGCTGTTTGTGGAGACACTGCTGTGCGCAATTGGCTGCCGCGTTTCTCCTACAAAATATACAGTCAGTTCGCTTTACAGTGCATCGTGTGAAGCCCTTTGAGACGTCTGGAAGTCAAGATAAGGCGTGGTATCAAAATCACAAGGATTATTATTATTATTAGCTACTTTCTGTGTTTCTCCCACAGATCAATTGAAGCAGTCGGTGGTGGATTCCCTGTTCATTATCAGTTGCTACGGGAACCTGGTGGAACATATGATAGAGCCGCGCCCCGTCAACACTGTTCAGAAGATCAGCGACGACACTCAGCTGGAGTTGATGACATCCCCTCGAGCCAGCTGGACACTGGCCAGGTAGGTACCTCTCCGACCTCCTCTCTCCTCAAACCAGCTCCCGTTGCCTTCGCTCCACCGGGTCTGGCCTCCTCCACGTCCCCCCGAATCCTCCGCTCCACCCTCGGCGTCCGTGCCTTCAGCCACTAGGCCCCGAGGCTCTGGAATTCCCTCCCTCACTCCCTTCGCCCTCGCCCCCTGTTCTCCCAGCTTCGGGTCCCAGCTGAAGACCTTTGTCTTCGACCGCGTCTTTGGTGACCTTTCTGCCCCTGCCCCTGGCTCGGTCCCGGGAACCGCTACTGTGAAGCGCTCTGAGACGCAGTCCGTCCGGCGTGAAGTTGTTATTGTTGTTGATTAAAATCACAGGGCAGATCTCCACCTTTCCTGACCAGTGGTCAAACTGCTGACCATAATAATGATAATAATAATAATAATAATAATACGTGCATTTCGATACAGAGAGCTTTTCACGTCTTCGAGGCGTCTCAAAGCCGCGAGCTCCTGCAGCTCAGAGGTTAGAGCCACTCGCCTTCCCAGCGTGAGACTTGTGTTTGAATCCAGGCAGATCAGGGCCAAACCTTAGGCAAGTTTCCTTACTCCACACACATACACATACACACACACCTTATTAATCATAATAATCCCTCCCCAAAAAAACACAGTAATAAAATTGGTCATTTCAATCCACGGCTGTTTGTGGGGGACGCTGCTGTGTGCCATTGGCTGCCGCGTTTCGCCCACAAATATACAGTCAGTTCACTTTGCAGTGTATTCTGTGAAGGGCTTTGAGACGTCAATAAGATGCGAAAAGCGCTACACCAAATGCAAGGAATCTTGTTCTTCTTATTATTATTGAAGAAGATTCTTGAATCTGTTGTTTGAAGTCTCAGAGCTGCGTTGGACAGATTGATGCTCCCTAGTGTTTTCCGTTCATCAAAAGACAAGAACTCTTTATTACAGGGTCCTCAGAATCTCGTCAGCCATGGTTAGTGTAATTCAATTCTTCTGATGCCTGACGTTGCCAGATGTTGCGTAGAAAAATTACAGTCGCGGTCGCAAAATCACAAGAGAGCTGTGCAATGGAGAAGGCCTTTGTGTCCCATTTGATCTCGACTTTACGGATTACCAACCCTACCATCTTCCCATTGCATACGTCAAGTCTTTCTTAAGTGAGTCCAGTGTCCTCGTAACCTCTTCCAGCTGTGGCCAGTTGAGTTGTTGTTCGGTGCCTTGGGTTTCGCTTCAGTCGGAGGGGGGGAGAGCTCGTTAAGAATAGCTCTTGGGCCTCTCTTTCGTGATCTCGCAGTATCCTTCTGATTGGAACATCAGGAATGAATGCCAAGCAGCCAGACAGCCAAATTCTCCCGACTCACGTTTCAAGTCGCCTTATTCATCATAATAAACCTTGCATTTGATATACAGCGCGTTTCACGGCTTCTAGACGTCTCAAAGCGCTTCACGGAATATACTGTAAAGTGACTTGACTGTACATTTGTGGGAGAGCGAAACGCGGCAGCCGATTGCATGAGGAAATCCCTTCCCCATGCCCTTCTTTTCCTATTTTCAGCTCGCACCTGAAGACTTTTCTTTTGGTTACCTTTCTCCCCCACTCCATCCCCGGTTGGGCCCCAGGATCCGCCATTGTGCTATTGTGAAGCGCTCTTGAGATGCCATCTAGCGTTGAGTGAGAATCGCTATATATAAATCCAAGTTATTGTTGAGACTAGTGGCAGTTTTTATACTCCTCGTGAGCCTCCACCCATCGCACCCCTCCCTCCCTCCCTCCCTCCCTCCCTCCCTCCCTCCCTCCCTCCCTCCCTCCCTCCCTCCCTCCCTCCCTCCCTCCCTCCCTCCCTCCCTCCCTCCCTCCCTCCCTCCCTCCCTCCCTCCCTCCCTCCCTCCCTCCCTGCCTCTCTGTATCGTGCGTACATCAAGTTTCCTCATAAATACATTGATACTTTCCTAAATTGACCACATCTCTTGGCTGGGAGTCTCACATTCTCACCTTGTAAAAAAAAGAAAGTTTTTCCCAAACTCTTTTAAGATCTGACCGTGACTGTCTTAAATATATTTATACCTCCTTGTTATGGACTCCCCGAAAAGTAGAAACAGCTTATTTATGTTTAATGGACTCTTATTTGGATTGAGTTGGGCACAGCGTGCGAGAAAGAGAGAGTGTGCAAATAGCATTGAGACAGAGAGCAGCCTCATGATTCATGCTGACCTGCTCATTCATGCCATTACTTGTTTATAACATTGCCCTAGAGGATCGAATTCGAGATCCTCGCCCTCACTTTCAAGGCCATTCACGGTCTTGCCCCCTCCTATCTCTCCGACCTGCTGTCCCCCTCCGTTCAGCGGGCTCTGGCCTGCTCCATGTCTCCCGCCCGACCCTCTCTACCATCGGACAGGCTTTCAGCCTCTCTGCCCCTCTCCCCACCCACCTACCGCCACACTCTGGAACTCCATCCCACAGTCCCTTTATCTCTCTCCCTCCCTCGCCTCCTTCAAGGCCGGTCTCAAGACCCTCCTCTTCGATCGTGCCTTCTGCCGCCCTCCCAACTCCCTAGCTCCCCTCCTAACTCTCTCCCTCCCCACCCCCTACCCAGGAGGGTGGGTTCCATAGACTTATTGGCGATTTCCCCTCCCCCCCCCTCCCCCCCACACACCCCCCCACTCCCCAACCTCGCAGTGTCAGCAATATCAGCCGTGCATTAACGTAATTTTAATCCGATTTTTTCTATTTAACCAGGTCACTGGCCACTCCAAAGGGAATTTTGTTATTTGGGTGATTTATTTGTTCTCGGCCCGGCCGTGACTGTTATTTTTGTTTATAGAAAGAAAAAAAAGAGTTATATTTGTAATAATTTCTGTCCCCGTTAAGAGACGTAATGGATCTTGAAGCCACTGAGTTCATTTGTCACAGGCCAGTCATTTCGAGTTATGTGTTTGTGAAATCGCACTTAACAATCGCGTTCAGTAACGGGAGAGACACACACACCTCACACACACGCACCACCCTCACCCCAACACACACCCCGCACACAAGCGCGCACCCCATGCACACACACGGGCCCCCACACACACGCACCGCGCCAAAAACACTCACACACATTGCACACCACACACACTCACACACCTCACAAACACGCACTACCCTCACCCCAACACACCACACACACACAAACCCCCCGCACACACATGCACACACCTCATGCACATACACCCCCCCACACATACATGCACCACGCTCAACACACCACACGCGCACTCACACTCACCCCCCCCCCCCCCCCCCCCCCACTCACACACACACACAGATGGCAATTTTATAATAGAGCAAAGGAATGACTCCTGTCAAATTTTCCCAAAATGATCTTTTTTTTTTGTTTCACCTCCGCCCAAATAAAATGAAGCCTTTTTGATTAGGTTTTATATCAGCGCTGTCTGTTTCAGTGTTCAAAGGGCGCCTTTGGTTCTCGGGAAATCGCTTCCGAACGACAGAAATTAACTCTAAAGCGAGAGATTGCTTAATTACCGAACATCAATTGTTCGGATTTGTGCACGGAGTCTGTAATAGTCTTAAGTGTATTAGGATGCTTTCACATTGAAAGGTGGCTATTGAGGAAGGATTAATGCAATCGTTCAAAGGGGAACAGTAATAACATTAGGGGGATAATGGCCCCAGATCGGGGGGGGGGGTGCGGGGGAAGCCGTGTGTGTTGTGAGAGGTGGTCGCAAGGCTCAGTATATCAGTTATCGCAGGGTTTTTTCTGAACGGATAATATAATAATAATAATCCTTGCATTGGACATAGCGCTTTTCACGTCTTCTAGACTGTGTCTCAAAGCGCTTCGCAGAAAATACTGTAAAGTGAATTGACTGTGTGAATGTGGGAGAGTGAAACGTGGCAGCCAATTGCGATGCCCACAAACAGTCGTGGATTGAAATGACCCAAGTTATTATAGATTTGTGTTGGACAGATTATTATTAGGCGCGCGCGTGTGTGCAGTAAGGAAACTTGCCCAAGGTTTGTCCCTGACCTGCCCGGATTTGAAACACAGGTCTCGCGCTTTGCAAGGCTGGCGAGTGGCTTTTAACCGCTGACCTTAACCAGGAGTGTCGCTTCCCAAAGCCAACCCAATTTTTTCCACGTTCCTTTGGGAATGTTTTATTCATTTGCCAAGGTTTCTGGATTTCACGAGGCTTGTCATGCCAGTCGGTCTTGAAAAGTTGCTTCAAAGGGCATTACCGTCAAAGCCACAACACGTCATTGAGGTACGACTGGATCACAGGGAGGTTGTCCTGTCCCGGTCTTGTCACCAGAGTCTAGAGACGAGGGGGAGCAACGACTGAGCTAAGTGTGGGTGTCATTACACCGATAGTAATAATGACACTCATGATAGTATTTTTTAAAAAGCGAAACGCTGCAGCCAATTGCGCACAGCGGTGTCCCGCGTACAGTCGTGGGCTGAGTGACCAAATTATTATTATTACTATTAATGGACGAGAATATGCTCTACTGTCTTATCAGAGTGATGGAGAGCCAGAGGGAAAGGCCAGAGGGAAAGTGGTGTGAGCCCTCTCTGTGATCAAACGGTCCGAACACGATCGAAAAGCACGTGTTTAAGGCTCGTGGAAAGGTTAAATCGAACATTTGGGTTTAGCTTCAGGAAGGTCTCAATCAAGTGTGTGTGTGCGTGAGACAGACAACCTCCTTCTCCATGAAACAAACCTAAAAGCTCTTTAATTAATCTGACACTATCTGCGCGCATACCTTGTACCCGGCAACGAATGCTGTGTTTAACTGTGTTGTGCTTCTCACCCTCCCCTCCCCCCCCCCCCCGCTACCTCTCCTGCCGGTGTGTAGGACTCCGCAATGGAACGAGTTGCAGCCGCCCTTCAACGCCAACCATCCCTTGCTGCTCGCCGCTGATGCTGTGCAGCACTATCAGAACCAGCTGGCTGGCTGTAAGTACGAAACTCCAACGCAGCGTCCACACAAACAGTCCGTCGTTTGGTTTGAGACAGACTCTTCAGCGAAGTCACTCTCGCATCTGCTCGATTCGCATCTGTCCGTCCGTCCAATCGCCCATCCATCCATCCATCCATCCATCCATCCATCCATCCATCCATCCACCCACCCACCCACCCACCCACCCACCCACCCACCCACCCACCCATCCATCCATCCATCCATCCATCCGATGGATTTACTTTTTGGAAGATATCTTGTCCACCGGGTTGTCCCGTTGTGTTGTAAGCCAGTTGCGTTGGCCTGTGTTGGGCTGCGCCTCGGGCTCTAGGCTTGAGGACGAGGGTAATAATGGAAAACAAATGGGGGGGCCGGCGTTTAGTGTCATTAAACAACTGCTCGCATCCAGTCTGCGGAGCTGTCCATCACCTCGCTGGACGATTAGCATTTCTGTCAGTTGTTGGGTTACAATTATCTGTCCTCGTGGAGATGAAAGCCCCCAGCTGACCACGCCAGAGAGGCCCCTACACAGAGCCTGCTAGGGTCAACGCAATCGGACAGCGATCAGATGTCTGCATTAGTGGTCATTATCTTTGATTAGGGTTGCCCTTTGCCCTTTAGAGGTGGGAGGAGGGGAGGTGATGGTGGGTCGGGTGAGGTGGGGAGGGAGGGAGGGAGGGAAGAAGGGAGGGGTAGTGTGGTGGGGAAAAGTGAAGACTTTTTTCCTTCCCAGGTCTGGGTACGAACTGAGCTGTTTGCTGCGTAGGATTTACTGTAAAGTGTCATTTGTAAAGTGGGAGTGCCTGTAGCTCAGTGGTTTAGAGCATTCGCCTTACAAGCGTGAGACCTGTGTTTCGAATCCAGGCAGGTCAGGGCCAAACCCTGGGCAAGTTTCCATACTCCACACACACACACACACACACAAACACACATCTAATAATAATCCCTCCCAAAAAATTCAATCCACGATCGTTTGTGTGGGGGATGTTTGCTGTGCGCGATTGGCTGCCGCGTTTCGCCCACAAACATACAGTCAATTCACTTTTTTTCAGTATATTCTGTGAAGCGCTTTGAGACACAGTCTAGAAGACGTGAAAAGCTGCTATTTCAAATTATATTATAATGACTGAATTTGTTGTCGGATCATGGCAGGCAAGGCAGTTTTTTGCAGCAAACGAACGGGTCAGGCTTTGTGAAATCCGCCGGGATCCGGTGGTTTTTCCTCTGGTGCTGTAAAATATCCGTGCCTCTCTCTCTCTCTCTCTCTCTCTCTCTCTCTCTGTACCGCATTGCTACAAATCTACCAGCACCTGTCTTCCTCGGTTCCTTATCCTCGCTTTACCCCGAAATTTGTTTTCAGAGAGAGAGAAAAAAAAGAGAGAAGACAAAGAAAAACGCAGCCTTGCCTGATTCCTTGGGGTAATCTAGAAATTGGCTGATGTGCACTCACTCCCTCTGCCTATTTGCGGGTGTTGAGATGTTCCTTAATGGCTGATACCTCCGGCTTGTGCAGTCCTTTTTAAAACGCTGTAGTGTTTAGCCTGGTTATTTATTTAAGGAATGCCGGAATGGGTGGTGTGGCGTACCACTTTCCGCGAGCTAGCAAGTGAGTTTCTGACTGAAGAGATTTCCTCCGCTGTCACTCTCTCCGAGCCCGAATGGTGGGTGCGAACGTGCCTCTGAGGCGACGACCCGTTTATTCATTAAAGGGAACGGAAAGCCGAGTCAGCGCAGCTCGGCGGGTCAGAGCCACTCGCCTCGCAAGGAGTGA
Source organism: Hydrolagus colliei (assembly GCA_035084275.1). Classification (NCBI taxonomy): domain Eukaryota; kingdom Metazoa; phylum Chordata; class Chondrichthyes; order Chimaeriformes; family Chimaeridae; genus Hydrolagus; species Hydrolagus colliei. Next base: position 59,033 of record JAYJKW010000053.1, read on the forward strand.
GAAACCGCGTTTCGAATCCAGGCGCGGGTCAGGGCCGAACCTCGGGCAAGTCTCCTTTACCCCACGTGCGCGCCTGATGATAAATAATCCGTCCCAAAATAAAACAATCATGAGAAAAAATCGGTCATTTGAATCCGCGACTGTTTGTGGGGGACGCTGCTGCGCGCAATTGGCTGCCGCGTTTCACCCACAAACATGCGGTCAATTCACTTTACAGTACATTCTGCGAAGAGCTTTGAGACGTCTCAGAAGATGTGAAAAGCGCTACATCACATGCAAAGATTATTATTATTAGAATAAATTGTCCCAGCGAGCTTCTCTTGTGCCTTCCCTCCCGGTTACACCGTGATGTTGAGAGGTTTTGCGGGGGGAAGAAGAGGGAAATGTAAAGATTGGGAACATTTATTGCCGTCCCACTTCCCAAAGGTCTTAACGGTGGATGCGTCGTGCGTAGGAGAGAGACCGTGAGCGAGCGCGAGAGAGAGAGAGAGAGAGAGAGAGAGAGAGACAGCACAGTGCGGGTTTGCGAAGCGATAAAATATACACAAGGTCCCATTGTTCAGCGTTACCTCTAACTGCGAGTGAGCTGTGCAGCCTCGGACAGACCCGGCATCCATCCACACACCGCCACTCTTCACACTGATTGGCGGCTGTGTTGAGGGATGACCATTAGATCTCAGGTGGGTGATTTTGATCTGATGTCGCCTCCTCAGCGGTTCACAAACGGGACTTTTGTTTCCGTCCTCGAAAAACACAATGAATGAACTAAGATAGCCCTGACGAGCGTGACCTCAAAGCACCAGGTCACTCGATGTAAAACCTTTGCCTCTTCCTTTGTCCCGCGCCGGCCAGCCTGCAGATAGAATTGCTCACCGACTGCGTGGCTGCCTGGTAGAGCTCCTGTTAGCTCAGTGGTCAGAGCGCTCGCCTTACCGGTGTGAGACCTGTGTTCGTATCCAGGCAGGTCAGGTCAGGGAGGAATCTTGGGAAAGTTTCCTTACTCCACACACACACACACACACGCGCCTAATAATAATCTGTTCCCCCCCAAAAAAACCACGATAATAAAAATCGGTCATTTCAATCCATGAACTGTTTGTGGGGGACGCTGCTGTGCGCGATTGGCTGCCGTGTTCCTCCCACAAAAAATACAGTCAATTCAATTTACCGTCTATTCCGTGAAGCGCTTTGAGACGTCTCGACGACGCGACGAGGCGCTACATCAACTGCGGGGATTATTATTTGCTATTATTAGTATTTGTATTACTCCTGCTTGTCGGCCGGTCGGCGCAGGAGGGGAACGGAGAGAGGCGAAGGCGCAACTGAATGAGACGGACATGCCGATCAAATTGCGTGCGCCCAGCACCCAACCCTCGCGGCCTTTGCCACAATCGGGAGAAGGGGGAGCCTCGTCTCCGGGGCCGCGGAGAGCCGCAGGATAATTGCACGCCGAGTCTTGACCACTCCGGCGGGACTGGCTAATGAAGGACAAGAGAAACACAATCTCCCAGCCGACTTGCCTGTTAGAAAACTTTAATAATTAATTAGCGCGATGCAATTGCACCCCGGGGTCAGGGATCAAGGAGGGAATCTTCAGGAAGGCTTTTTATGTGTAACAGTAAGAGGCCTTGTTCCTCCTTGTAAACGGAGGAAAATAATCTCAGCTCAGCTAGTTTTACAAAGTGATCCGGGGCATAGAGAAACAAATAACGAGCTGACGTTTGAGTGCTTCCCCCCGCGCCCCCCCCCCCCCTCCCCACGCCTTGCCCCCCGCCCGCCCGCCCCCATCATCATCATAATAATAATAATCCTTGCATTTGATATAAGGCTTTTTACAGCTTCTAGATGTCTCAAAGCAGAATATACTGTAAACTGAATTGATTTTATATTTGTGGGCGAAATGCGGCAGCCACTGGCGCACAGCAGCGTCCCACAAACTGTCGCGGATTGAAGTGACCCATTTTTATTATTGTGTGTTTTTTTTGAGGGATTATTATCAGGCGCGTGCGTGTGTGTGGAGTAAGGAAACTTGCCCAAGGTTTCGCCCCGACCTGAACTATGCCTGGATGCGAACACAGGTCTCACGCCTGTAAGGCGAGCGCACTTAACCACTGAGTTACAGGACTCCAGATAGCTGGGCATGTGCTTCATGAGCCAACAGTCAATTCTCTTTTTCCCCCCCCACCCCGCCATTCAACATTCTGTCTACACTCCACTGCACTCAGCTGTTTATGCCTTCCACTCACTTCCTGAGAACTGAATGATTATTGGCAAACAGGTTATTCAGTGAACAGGAAACAACTGTTTCTTGTTACGTTGACATGAACAGACACAATCGCCCTCCTCCAGATTTCTTCTCGTCTGCAGCGCAGAGCAGTTCATCCCACACCATGTTGTTCGGAAAGACAAATTACAGTAGTTCTGTTGAGCGAAAATGTCATTTGCCGGTATGCCTGGAGTCCTGTAGCTCAGCGGTTAGAGCCACTCGCCTTGCAAGCATCAGACCTGTGTTCGAATCCAGCCAGGTCCAGGGCGAAACCTTGGGCAAGTTTCTTCTTATTAATATTGGACGTCTCAAAGCCCCTCACAGAATATACTGTAGAGTGAATTGACTGTATATTTGTGGGTGAAACACAGAAGCCAATTGCACACAGCAGTGTCCCCCACAAACAGTTGTGGATTGAAATGACCAATTTTATTATTGCTTTTTTTTAGGGATTATTATTAGGTCTGTGTGTGTGTGTGTGTGTGGTAAAGAAACTTGCCCAAGGTTTCACCCTGACCTGCTTGGATAATAGCATAATAATAAGAATATTATTAATAATCCTTACATTTAATATAACACCTCTTCATGTCTTCGGGACGTCTCACAGAGCTTCGCCGAAATATACTGTGAAGTGAATTGACTGTACGTTTTGTGGGCCAAAACGCGGCAGCCGATTGCGCACAGCTGTGTCCCCCGCAAACATTCGTGGTTTGAGTGACTCCGTTTATTATCATGATCAGTATTATTATTAGATACAAGTCCGACACAATTGCTTCCTTTTGTCTCCCTGCAGTGATTTCCCCTGGCAGCCCACGACCCATCACACGTCACGAGTCGTATGACAGCCTGACCTCCGACCACAGCAGCCAAGAGGACGAGGAGTGGCTGTCCCAGGTAAGGCTTGAGGCGAGAGCTCGGCGCTGATTGACTTGCTGTTGCTGGCCGACAAGAACGCACGTAAGAATAAGGAGCAGGAGTAGGCCATTCGGACCCTCGAGCCTGCCCCGCCATTCAATACAACAGCGACAACAAAATTACATTGATAGAGCGCCTTTCAACGTCGGGAGGACGTCCCAAGGCGCTGATCATGACTGATCTAATCTAACTCCACCTGCCCCGCCTGCTTTATCCCCATTATCCCTTAATCCCTTTATCCATAACAAAATCTATCAATCTCAGTCTTGAATATGTCCAAGGACTGAGCATCTACAGCCTTTTTGGGGTAGAGAATTCTATTAATTCATGAACCATCTGAGAGAAGAAGTGTTTCCTCAACTCAGTTGAAGAGATTGGCTTTCTACCCCCCCTCCACCTCAGCTGCAAGAGTTCCTGTAGAGAGCGTGGATTGCCGGGAAGCAGTCAGTGAGGCATTCCTTCAAATGACTTATTCAAATAAATAAGCGCAACCCAGCATAACATCTGAAATCGATCCGCACTTTCAATCATCTTTCCCCTTCCCAAGACGTCCTGGAGTCCCTGTAGCTCAGTGGTTAGAGCGCTCGCCTTCCGAGCGAGAGACCTGGGTTCAATTCCAGGCAGGTCAGATCAGGGCAAAATCTTGGGCAAGTTTCCTTACTCCACACATACATGCCTGATAATAATCCCTCCAAAGAATACAATAAGAAATTGGTCAATTCAATCCACGACTGTTTGTGGCGGACACTGCTGTGCGCAATCGGCTGCCGCATCTCACCCACAAAATATATACAGTCAATTCACTTTACAGGATATTCTGTGAAGCGCTTTGAGATGTCTAGAAGACGCGATAAGGCGTTGTATCAAATACAAGGATCACTGCTATTATTAGTACTATCCTTGCAGCGCAAATAAAAATGCATTACAGTGCTATATTAGATTTTTGTTGCTTGCACAAATGGTTTCCGCACAAAGACAGTCAACTAGGCCTTTTGATAGTATTTACTGACACAGCTATTTGAGAGAGTTTGACGATAACCCCTGTAAAAACACAAGTTCTTTCTTACCAGCTTTGGTGTTCTGTTCTGTCTGAGATTTATTCTGATGAAAAGCGTCTGTGTGTGTGTGTTTTCGTGGGTGCGTGTGTAGCAAGATTCATCTCGTCTCTGCATTGACAAAGACCAGTGCTACTGACTGGCTAGTTTCTCCAGTCATGTTTCATCATTATTATTATTATTATTAATAAGAAGGTGGGGAGAAGACAGCCAGCTTAGAGCGGGGGAGCAGGCAGGGATGGGGGCAGGAGTTTGGGGGAGAGGGTGGAGGAGGGGAGGTGGGGTGGAAATCCCATTCCAAAGCATACGTCTACCCCGGTTAAATGGTAGAGTGCCAGTTTGCGCAGGGACAGGTGAGGAGATAAGGAGCTGGATTGTCCCACGACCTTTAGGAGGCAGCAGATCGCACGCACTTCTTCGCTGTTTCCATATCAGTGGCGATCAGTTTTTTTTGCCAAACAAAAATAATAATAATAATCCTTGCATTTGAAGTAGCGCTTTTCACATCCTATCGACGTTTCAAAGTGCTTCAATTCACTTTACAGTGTATATTTGTGGGCAGCCAATTGCGCACAGCAGCGTCCCCCGCAAACAATCGTGACTTGAAATGAACAATTTATTATTATTTTTTCTTGAGGGATTATTAACAGGCCTGTGTGTATGTGTGTGTGTGTGTGGAGCTATAGTGAGAGCGACGATTCGGTGGAAAGGAGGTGCAGTATAGAGACCAAAGGTGCTACACAAATGCAAGTTGTTGTTGTACCAAACATAGACTGAACGTTACTTCCAACTAATCACTGGAGATCCCTTCATTCCCCCCCCTCGTTCTTTTAAGAAGTCTGAATGGCGCTGTCATATGTGTGTTAATTGCATTACACATAGAATAATAGACACCTGGGAGTGATTACTGGCCAGTAATTTAATCAAGGGGTTCAGACGGTTTATATACAGAACCAGGATACCTGGCATTCATTAGTCACTCGTAATCTAATAAGGGGTTCGGAATCCGCCATCGATGGCGAGAGCCAAAGCTTAAGACTGTCTCTTCGTGTCACCTGAACCCCGGCGAGATTACAGGCTGGTAAGCGCTCAAAGGGGTCAGTTCCCTTCGTGGCGTCTCGTCCCGACCGCCGCTGCCGTGGGCTGCTCGAGGGAGAGAAAAGAGAGGAGGGTTCACATTGTGACGCCGTCTTATAAAACCAACCATGACTTCAGAGAGCTTTGTCCGTCAGAGTGAACGGGGTCGAGTGTAGTAACTGCTCTTTTTTTTTACACACACACAGCAAAACATTGCTGACCTGTGGGCACGGCAGGGATAATTCCATTCCCATTCCCAGCGCAATAATTCTAGAAACAGAAACACTGTTACTTATCATAGCAGCGGCATCTTGTTGACTGCCTCACAGCAGGAGTCCTGTTGCTCAGTGGGTTAGAGCCTTACAAGTGTGAGACCTGTGTTCGAATCCAGGCAGGTCAGGGCGAAATCTTGGGCAAGTTTCCTTGCCCCACACACACACACACACACACACACACACATACACTTGTATAGATAGAGCCTTTCAAGTCAGGAGGATGTCCCAAAGCGCTGGACAGTCATTGTTTCAGACCCGAGCTGGGGTCGGGGACGGGAGGGTGGAGGGAGGAAAAGTTTGGGGTGGCTGATGGGACCGTCGAAGAGGAGGGTCTTGAGGGAAGTGAGGGACGGGCGTGAGGCGAAGGGACTGCGGGATGGGAGTCAGATCCGTACACCTTCTTTACTGTCTGCTGCTGCTTCCGAGTTCAACAGCATCTGGTGGAAGAATTTTGTCAAGAGGACGAGGGTGGGGGGTGGGTGGGGGGGTGGAAGGGGGGGAAATGGGGGTTTAAATATCTCTTTGATGTGCTGAGATGGGGGGTGCTTTTCTGCAAGCCGGAAATTTAGGTTCCGTGTCACATCTCACTCGACAGGTCAATCCGACCAAGATATAGTTCTTAATAAATTCCCTAAGGGGACCTCGCACATCCCCTGAATCGGTCCCCGACCATCTGCTAGATGCCGTTACTTTAAACTTTTATTATTTGACATCAGACGAAAGTGTAGTTTTAATTTCCTTTTCAGCTTCAACTTTTCGGGGGCTGTGTTTTTTTTGACCCCCTTGTTTGTTCACAAAGATATTAGCGCTGGGGAATAGGTTACTTGCCTGCTTCTTCATATATAATAATCCTATAATAATCCTTGCATTTGATACAGCAGCTTTTCACGTCTTATCGACGCCTCAAATCGCTTCACAGAATATACTGTAAAGTGAATTGCCTGGATATTTGTGGGCGAAACGCAGTAGCCAATTGCGCACGGCAGCGTCCCTCACAAACAGTCGTGGATTGAAAATGACTAATTTTTATTATTTTTTGGGGGGGGGACATTATTATTTTATGTGTATGTGGTGAACGGAAACTTGCCCAGGGTTTTCACCCTGGATTTGAACACAGGTCTCAATGCTTGTAAGGCGAGCGCTCTAAACCACTGAGCTGCAGGATAATAATAATATAATAGTAAGAAAATAATAATTATTTTTAAAGCTGCGAGAGAATCTTAACGGTGCTTTTTTCAGGTGGAGATCGTGACGCACACAGGCCCTCACAGACGTCTGTGGATGGGGCCGCAGTTTCAGTTCAAGACTATCCATCCTTCGGGGCAAACTACGGTGATTTCCTCCAGTTCCTCGGTCCTTCAGTCGCACGGTCCGAGCGACACACCTCAGCCACTCATGGATTTCGATACGGACGACCTGGAGCTCAACACTCTCAGGTAGAGGGACAGGAGGGGTCGGTTTTGATTCTATTGCTTCTGGTGGAGCTCTCCTGTAGCTCGGTGGTTAGAGCAGGTCTCGCCTTACGAGCGTGAGATCTGTGGTTGAAATCCAGGCAGTTCAGACGCACGCGCGCGCGCACACACACACACACACACACGTGCCTGATAATAATAATCCGACCAAAACAACCACACACAATAATAATAAAAATTGGTCATTTCAATCCACGATTGGGAGGGACACTGCTGTGCGCAATTGGCTGCCGCGTTTCACCCACAAATAAACAGTCAATTCACTTTACACTGTATTCTGTGAAGCGCTTTGAGGCGTCAATACGATGTTTAAAGCGCTATATCAAAATGCAAGGATTATTATTATTATTATATCTCTCTACAGTTGCCCAAATGTTTTCACTTTGTGTTTGTAGGATTCAACCGGTTCGCTCAGAGCCCGTGAGCATGCCGGGATCATCGAGGGTCATCGCTGATCGGAGAGGACTTTCCACAGTGATCGATGCTGGCTCAGGTAGGGGAAACCAGGAGAAAAAGGGAGGGAGGGAGGGATGCATTGCCGTATTGTACACTTTAAAAACAACTACATCGACTTAGCAACAATCACTTTGCACGCCAGGCTGTGTCAACTCTCGACGTGGATCTTCACAGGTTAGCAGAGAACTGGAGTAACCTTTCCTGTATAGCCTCAAGCCTCATTGCCAAGTTCACCTGAGAGAGAGCGAGAGAGAGAGAGATGATGTGATGAAAGAACGATAAGAGAAAATAATAGTAAGGAAACATTTTTTAAAAAAAGTTGAGCAGAAGACTTAAGGAATGTTTTTTTCCTTTAAGTCAAGCAACAACAACAACAAAAGTACACTTGCATAGTGCCGTTGATGTCAGGAGGACGTCCCAAGGCGCTGACTGTGTCAGACCCGAGCTGGGCCGGGGAGGTGGGGAAGGCGGGGGATTAGGAGACTGGGATGGTTCACTCCAAGCCTCTGGTTGTATCACTGATGGCACGGCTTTCACCGACCCCATCTGTAACTGAGCAAAAGTTTCTTCCCCAAACTTCTTGAAAAAATTAATTCTTACATTTCTAAAAAATAATATATTTCAAAGTGGGATTCCAACCCAGACGCATAAATCTTCAGATCTCTGCTTCAGCCACAGAAATGGAACCAGTGAGTTAGGTTCTCAAAACCCTTGTATGGTTTGCGGTCGGTCACTCAGTTTTTCCCAGTAAACCACCAGTTCCTGTTGTGTATGTATACTGCACCTCAACAACACTGCCGTTCTCTGAGGCCGTGCCCAGCTCAGGGTCATTATATTATTATTATTATTATTATTAGAATAATCCTTTCATTTGATATCGCAGCTTTTCACATCTTATCAACGTCTCAAAGCGCTTCATGGAATATACTGTGAAGTGAATGGACTGTATATTGGTGGGCGAAACGTGGCAGTCATTTGCGCAAACCAGCGTCCCCCCACAAACAATCGTGGATTGAAATGAACAATCTTTATTATTATGTATTATTAGTCATATTATTAATTATTATTAGTAAGGAAACTCGCCTAAGGTTTCGTCCTGACCTGCCTGGATTCGAACATCGGTCTCACGCTTTTAAGGCAAGTGCTCTAACCACTGAATTACAGGAGCTCTGGTTGTTTTCGGAGTTTGGTGCCATCCCTTCAACTAATTGGGGTCAATTAAAGGGGCGGTGACGTACTATGTGGAATTCTGAAACTTATTCCAAATCAACACTCACATCGTCATTGCTTGAGGTTTCTAGTCCAGTGGTTGAGGGTCAGTAACTGTCTGCGAACCAGCCCTGTGAGTCAGCTATGTTCCCAGACGCCAGGCAGTGTTGGATGAGACTTCAGCGAGTCTTCAGGATCTGTCTGCGAGTCATAAAGACAACTGGAGTCCTGTAGCTCAGTGGTTAGAGCACTCGCCTTACAAGCGAGAGATCTGGGTTCAATTCCAGCAGATCAGGGCGAAACCTCGGGCAACTTTCCGCACTCCATTCACACGCCTGATAATAATCCCTCCCCCCCAAAGAAAAATAATAACTAAATTGGTTATTTTATACGGTTGTTTGTGGGGACGCTGTATGCAATTGGCTGCCACATTTCTGTCGCGTTTGCACCCAAAATATATGGTCAATTCGCTTTACTTATCGTGAATCTGCTGGTTTTGTGTTGTTTATTGATGTTGTGTAAACTGGAAGCAGTGATGCATTCGTCAGGGTGGTGTGCTGAAAGAGTCGCTGAAGCCTCCATGTGATGGAATTAACATAAGAATAATAATCCCTCCAAGAAAAAACACAATAATAAAAATTGGTCATTTCAATCCACGACTGTTTGTGGGGGACGCCGCTGTGCGCAATTGGCTGCCGTGTTTCGCCCACAAATATACAGTCAATTCCCTTTACAGTACACTTTGTGAAGCGCTTTGAGACGTCGATAAGATGTGAAAAGCTGCTATATCAAATGCAAGGATTATTATTACTTTTATTATTATTCTTATCAGAAGAATGGTCACTAACCTAAGGGATGCTTTCAGCAATCATCAAGTGTGTTAACGTAACTCCCTCGCTCTGTCCTGTCGAGAGCAGTACCTTTCCCAGTAAATTGTCCCAGATCATATCGCGAGTAAATGAGGCATAAGAAAATCCAATCCAAAAGCCTGCACTGTAAAATCCTTAAAATGGATGGCGTTCTCTTTAATATTAATAATTATTCAGTCTCCTGTTTCTCGAACCTTGGCATTCCATCAACTGCCCTGTAACTGGTTTTTTTTATAGCCTGACTGAGACCTGATGAATGCCTAGCTTGGCTTCCAAGGGATTATGCTTTGCATCGTGATTTTTACAAAGCGTAAATAACCCAAACTAATGTGTAAATCTCTGCGCCATGCTCCGTTGAGCCATCCGTTCAGCCACTCAGTCCAAAGCCAAACAGAAAAACATTGAGTAGAAGGCTGTTCTACTACAAAAGCAATTCGCTGTTTAAATTGGGCTGCAGTCTCTCAGGGTGGAGAGACTTGGCGGAAGACTTGAGTATATTTATTGTGCCGAGGATTAAAATCTAGATGGTCGCGAAGCGTTTTGTACTCTGTGGAGCTCCTGTGGCTCAGCGGTTAGAGCACTCGCTTTACAACCGTGAGATCTGTGTTCGAATCCAGGCAGGTCAGGGCCAAACCTTGGACTAGTTTCCTTACTCCACACACACGCGCACACACACACACATGCCTATTAATAATCCCTCCCCAAAAAACACAATGAATAAAGTTGGTCATTTCAATCCACGACTGTCTGTGGGGAACGCTGCTGCCTGCAAATCGGCTGCCGTATTCACCTATAAACACCACAGCGGCCATAGCGAGGAGGGATTTGTATGTGAGGTTGAGGACCTTGAAATCAAACCTTTCCGAGACATGAAGCCATTGGAACTTGGTTAGGATTAAGGGTGATGCGCCCCGCCCGCAGAGTGTGACACTGAGGGCTGCGTCGCTCGGATGAAAGCGGGATCGAGGGCGATTCAATTCTGCAGACGTGCACTGTGAAAGAATTGTGCGAGAATTCTGCTGAAATAATTACCGGAGTTACAGAGGAGTTTGAAACCTGGCAAGCCTCGTGCTTCCGTTCCAACCACTTCTGCCTTTTCTGTGTGATAGTATAGACCACCAGCAGCACAGTACACAAATCCCGAAGTGCATGCTGATCCCATCGTACACGTCAAGTATCTAACTGGACTTCTCTCCGTCGCCTAATTACAAACCAGCAGTCGTGTCAAGCCAGCTCACTGTAAACCGGCCAGTGTTTAATGTTAGCAAAATTCCTGTGCAGCTTTGTTCAGTTTCTCGAATGCTCGTCTTTATAATATGTGATCGGCTGTCACTGTTGATAACAAACCGCTTCGCACAAATTCGGCGCCGAGATTCAACCTTCTCAGCGGTAAAGATTGTGAGTTTAATGGGACAGGCGCAAACCCCGGGCTCCTGTGGATGCCTGTCTCTCAGTCGGGTGCTGGAACGCACGGCTGATTATAAACCCCATCGTGTTCAATCTGTTGGGTCTAGAGCACCTGACACTTTAGATTTTGTCTTTATCTGTGGAGCTCCTGTAGCTCAGTGGTTAGAGCGTGAGACCTGTGTTTCGAATCCCGGCAGGTTCAGGGCGAAATCTTGGGAAAGTTTCCTTACTATACATACATAAACACACACACACGCCTAGTAATAATCCGTCCAAAAGAACCCACAGTAATAATTTGGCCACTCAATCCATGACTGTTTATGGGGACACTGCTGTGCTCAATTGGCTGCCGCGTTTCGCCCACAAGTATATAGTCAGTTCACTTTGAGACGTCTAGAAGGCATGAAAAGCCCTATATCAAACGCAAGGATTATTATTACTATTATTATTATGTGACAAACCTGCTCTTTACATGGGAAAGTATTGCCTCCTCCGTTGATCAAAAGAACAGACTTGAGTTATCGGCCTAGCGTGTGTTAGATGGTAACAAGCACCAATTTTTGCTACTGATTGCTAGTGGATTTTTAGATGGGCAGCGATTCAATTCTGATAAATAAAACAGACGTTTACAGTTACCGGCCTGGTTTTGTA
>JAYJKW010000485.1:0-70419 GCA_035084275.1 Hydrolagus colliei
TGGGCATCCTGAAAAGATATGTATCCATCCATGCATGTGGTGTAAACGCTTTTCATGTCAGTTGGAATCATCTCAAACTGCTTCACAGGAATTACTGGAGAGTGTAGTGACTGTGTGTTGGTCGGTGAATGGTGCATCCATTTGTATGCAGTAATGTTCCACTAACATTGGTAAGTGACTAATTTTATTTGTGTGATTGTTGGCCAGAATACAGGAAGAAACTCCCTACTTGTTTCAAATTGTGTCATGGAATCTTTTAACATTAACCTGAACAGACAGTTGTCACCTTGGTTTAATGTCTGTTCTGAGGGATGACACCTCCCAACAATACAGTAACCCCTGGCACTGGAGTGTTAGCATAGACCATATTGAGTTCAAACTTTTTCCAATGTGGGTTTGTTCCACACAACTTCTTACTGAGACCTGGGTTTGATTCCAGGCAGGGTGATTCCTTGGGCAAGTTTCACTTAAAGGGTGTTACCATCCTGGTAGCAATCTGGAATTCTTTTCCCTGAAATGTCGTGGATGCTGGATCAGAGTGAGTTTGATAGATTTTTTTGTAGGTCAGGGTATTAAAGGATATGGGGAGAAAGTGGGAAATTGGAATTGAAAGGATTGGTTGAGGTACAGATCAGTTATACTGTATTAAATGGGAGAACAGACTCGAACGGCTGAATCGCCTACATTCCTATATTCTTAGTGTCTTCTGCCATACTGGGACTCCTCAATTAACGTTGGAGATGTGTTCTTGAAAAGTGCGATTTTAAGTGAAACAACTTATAGCAGAACCTAAATTACCATAGGCCCTAATGCTATCAATAGGGGGTAATGTTCCTTTGGTACATTTCTGGTCTAAATTTTCTTACACTAATATTAAATAAAGACCAAAAACAACAGTACTAGTATTGAAAATTGAATAAAAGTTTAATAAATATATAAACAAGATAAAAATACAATTAAGAGAACACCTACTCAAAAATGTTTATGTGGTCAGTGGGAGGGGGGCGAGTCATTCAGATGAAGGGGTGGGATTACTGTCTCTTGTATGGACTCCATAGGGCCTCCCTCATCCTGTGGCCCCAAACAGCTGATCGCTGGCATGCGTTGCGGCCCTCGTACATTTTTTCTAAAGTTGTCAAATGTACAAATGAGCAAACACGTGCCAGTGATAAACTGTTTGGCTCCCACCCACTGACCACATCAACCATCTCCAGTAAGTGTTCTCTTAATTATATTTATTATCTTATTATATATTTACTAAACAACTAATATAAAATTAATCAGCTAATATCCCTTTAATTAATCCAATTTTTTAATTCACCAACAATGTCTAATCGAAACAACGTATATTAGGACAACATGTAGAGAGGAGTTCCAGTACACATGAAGCTAATTATATTTCTATAATTCACATGAAAGTTTCTTAAATTTCCAAATTTCTCTATTATTCCTTTAAAGATGCTTTCCAGTATCCTACACACTATCGTAATAATCCTTGCATTTAACATAGCGCTTTTCACGTCTTCTAAACATCTCAAAGTGCAATTATGTCACATATATTGGTCTTTACAACGTGTCTTGGCCCTTTTTTGTAAATTGGAGGTGCATTCCCTGTTCTCCAAACCTGCAGTGTAGAGGTATAAATTTCATTTCTACAAGGTATACTGATCAAGGACAGAGGGAAGGAGTGTATTTATTAACCAACTTGGTGGAATTAAATTATGCATGCTTAATGATTAAATTACTTGTAATTTCTTGGTAATAGTGGTCTTATCTTGATAAGAGAGCATTTGCCTTTAATTTTTGAAAGTATTGTTTTCATATTTAAGATTGAAATATTCATGTGCTCTTAAAATGATTGTTGGATTAAATACTGAAACCCATGTAGCTAAAGGGGCCAAACAGGATTTCACTCAGTTTTTTAATTTACATGAAATCCACAAAAATCAGATGAGTCACATCACTTGTTCATATGTGGAGGTCTGTTTAATTTTAGCTTTTTAAATCGGCACATTTTAATGTGTAATGAGGTACCTAGACATTAACTTCCAGAAGTCACCTTCAGTTAATTGTTGGTTGTTGGGAAGTTTGATCACTTCTGTGTGGTTTTCTTACATTTACAGTTGATTAATTATTTGAGTAGATTATAGCATTTTACTGCTCATCAGTCAAGCACAGTTTTCTATTGGCAAACATTTTGTCAGGATTGTACTGGCATTCATACTGTCAGATGAATGACTAGCAATACTAGCTATCAATTAATTAATATGGGCAATAGCAATAAAATTCCTTTTATGCCGGGAGGATATCCCAGTCTGCTGGACAATCTGAGTTTCAGACCCAAGCTGGGGGTTGGGATCGGGGAGGGTGTAGAGCAGGGTGACCAAAGGCACAGACGAAAAGGAGGATCTTCACATTAGTCTGGAAGGAAGCAAGGGAGGAAGTGAGGCGGAAGGACTGCAGGATGGAGTTCCAGAGAGTGAGGGCAGAGCTACTGAAGGCACACCTGCATATGGTGGGGTGGGCAAGGTGGGGGACGTGAAGCTGGCTGGAGCCTTGTGAGCAGAGGGAGTGGGCAGGTTGGTCGGGGGTTAGGATTGTGGACTTTACTTCTCAGTTGTCGATTTTTTTCAAGGCAATAATAATAATAATAATAATTCTAATAATAATCTCTTCCCCAAAAGAAATTGGTCATTTCAATCAACCACTGTTTGTGGGACACTGCTATGTGCAATTGACTGCAGTGTTTTGCCTGCAAATACAGTCAATTCACTTTATAGTATATTCTGTGAAGCGTTTTGAGATGTCTAGAAGACGTGAAAAGCGCTATGCAAGAATTATTACTTTAAGTTCTAAAAATCTTTGTGGAAAGTATGCATAATACCTTCTCAGTTATAGTGAAAAAAGGCCTAATTTATTAGTCTCGCTTCATAATTGAACCCCCTCAATCCGAGTAACATTGTAGTGAAGCTATGTTGCATCTTCTTATTGCTTTCATATCCTTTATATAAAGGGTTGCTCAAAACCGTATAAGATACTATACAAGCTTATCATTGCTTTCTTTTTTTATTCTATAATAATCCTTACATTTGCTTTTGCACCTTTGATGTCAAATATCTCAAAGTTTCAGTTAAGTATAATGACCACACTGTTTTGTAGGTGGATTTCTACACCTCTTAATCTAAGACCAGTTCTGTGTTTTTTTTTATGGCCTTATCTACTTTGACAGCTACTTTTAATGACCTGGTGTACACCAAAATCCTTCTGTTTATCAATTCCATTTCATAGTAACATTTAATCCATTTAATGTGTATTAACCTGGCTCGGTTTATAGCACTCTTGCCTCTGAGTCAAGTGGTTTCAAGCCTCAAGTCAGGACTTGGAACTCAAACGGTCTAAGATTACGCTCTGATGCAGTGTAGTGGGGTGGGTGGTGGTGGTGTTGTTTCATGGCTGTTTGTGGGACGATAGCAGTGGGCTATCGTGTTCACCTAAAATACGTAGTAGTTTCTCTTCACAGTTAATCTTGTGAAGTGATTTGGGATATCCACCTGACATGAAGAGTGCTGTATCAAATGCAAGGATTATTATTATTTTATCATTTAAGCTGCATTTCCTTTCCATATTCCTAACTACTAAAGTGTACATTTTTCAGTATTGAACTATATCTGCCTTTTATCTATCCACCTGAGCCACAAAAAGCCTCCTAGATCTGGTTGTAATCTTTCACAGTGCTTGTTAGAATTTGCATACTCTAATTTGGTAATGGTATTGGATTTCAGTATTCTCTCAATTAAATTCAATTCATGAATACTGCATGCGATAAGACTGACAATTTGTATAATGTGGATAGTTTTGCCTTGTAGCCCCTCTGGAAATCGACTTGAGGATACTAAGACTTGTGTTTAAGACTTAGCAATTGGTATAACGAGAGAACTTCTTTAAAATGTTTTGTCTATCAAGCTACCAACAAGAAGTCAGAGAGTTGATTTGCCTACGAGGGACTGAATCTCCTATTCATTATTTGTTATGGAAACAAGTGGGACTGTCTTTATCATTTGTGAATTACTGCCTGATTCTGCGTGTTTAATTCCGAACCCCAATTTGACAAATTTGGAGAATTTTGCATTGAACTTGAATGGGTCTGGCTGAATTCCAGTGCAGTGCTGGATGTGCACTGCGTTGTTGAGATTGGTCATTCACTTCATGGCTGTTGGCAGGATATTGCTGTGACATTTATAGGAAATTGGCTGTTGTCAGAACCTATACTAAATAGTCACTACACCTTAACGTAAGCCCTGTAAAGCACTTCCAGTTGTTGTCTTAACTTAAGCATCAGATTTGATCCTCAGTTATCATTCTTCCCCCACATCTCATCCCTCACCAGCACCGCTTTATTCCAACTCCGCTACATTGCCTATCTCTGACATACCTCACCCCAAAAGCTGCCGAAACCATTGTCCATGCCTTTGTCACCTCTTGTATCCTTGGCTGGATACTCTTAACACCTCGCCCCTCCTCCACTAATCACAAAATTCAGCTCACTCAAATTTCCACTGTACAAAAATTCACCTGCACCAAACTTCTTACTCTGATTACCGTAGTCCTTACCAAACTCCACCTGCTCCCTGTCACAGAGAGGATTGACTTCAAGATCCTCAATCTAATGCTTAATTCCATTCATTTCCCCCGCCCTCCCACCACATCACTCTTAACCTCCTCACTGCAGTACCCACTGCCTCTGCTCCACTGAGTCCTGCCTCCTCCTTGATCTCCGAATCCTTCAGTTCACCATTGGCGCTGTGCCTTCAGCCACTACGGCCCGAAATTTTGGAACTCCCAAATTCCAGATTATCTCTGGCACAAAAAAAGTAATGCAATTTTAAAGGAGGAAACTCACTGCAAATTAGAGTACAGTAAAAGCTTGTTTATTCGGGACCTGGCCAATGCCGGTTAAAGCGCCTGCTGGATATTCGGCCGAAAACGCAAAAAAAAAAACATTTTTCAATGCATTTTTCCGGATAAATTCCGGTTAATCGAATGCGGACTTTTTTTTGCGATGCCGGTTATATGGAAGTTTATCTGGCACTGGGTTGATCGGGTGCCGGATAAACGGGCTTTTACTGTATTTAGGTCACACTGACGGTAAAAAGTTCAGTAGCCTGAAGTTCCTCTGTCCAAGGTCCTGGACGTTTTCTGTTGATGTTTGCATTAAGAGAATAAATGGGTTGATGAACGTATAGACTGAGCTATTTCTTGGTGGGCGGGGGGAGGGGGAGGGAGGGGGAAGGGATGGGGGATAGCGGAGTCTATCTAGTTTGTTTAAAAATTAGATATCTTAAATGTTTCCCAAAATATAGATCAAAAGAAATAAAGTGCATAAAGCTAATGAATGAGGAAGGGGGAGAAAAAAATGCATGTCAAACTAGCAGCAAGAAAAATTAATGTTTGCAGCATCCATAAAAAAATAGTTTATCTTTATTTGTTTTCATAGAATTCTGGAGTTCTGGAAGCATAACAATTCTGCGTAATTCTGGGATGATAATTTTCATACAGTAAAAACTGTATACAGTTTGCCAAATAATGCAACATAAGATACAATTAACTTGGATTCCAGTTAGAAACATCTAGTGCTTAATTACTCAACCAGACATTTATGTAAATCTTTGTACAGCTGCATGATGTATTTTTGTAATTTTTCCTATCTCTCTTTAATAAGGATTCAATTACCTATGACTAGAGTGGGAAGCCATCAACGACAAATGGAGAGCGATGCTTGTATGGGAATAGTTTTGCTTAATGATAATCTTTGTGTTTGCTATAGTGCCCTTTACGTTGAGAGGACATCCCAATTCTTTGGATCTGGAATACAATGCCATTGGAATATTATACGTTTCGTGGTAGATATTATGATCAAGCTATAGCCTTATATTTGATATATTGTGAATGATGTGGTATATCAAAACACTCTGCAACTAATTGGAGTGAAGTGCAGGAAATCCCAAAACATCCTTGAAATTAATTATATTATGGATTCTTAAAGTCCTGATGTGAAATTTGAACCAACAAAATTCTGACCCACAAGCTACCCACTGAGCCAAGCTGACATAATAACTGTATGATAGTCATGCTCTTTGAAGTGAATAACAAATACCTTTAATGTCCCTATGAGTAAGTAAGCTACCCTGCTGAAGTTATGCTAAATGTTCAAGACAATCTGAGAATTAAGTGAGGAGGCATTTAAAGGGAAAAGGTGGTGTTTTTAAAAAAAAATTACTCTTTCCAATATAAAAAAAGCAGTTTCTTATTGCCATACTCTATTTAAAAGAACAGCATTGGAAAGAGTAGAGGATCTATTTCACACAAGCTGCTTTCATATCCAAAACTATGTGATGGGGAAAAAAATGTGCTTGAGAATTTAAAAAGAACTGAAAACTCAAAACAATTCAAGAAGTGTAAGCTTATCTTTAAAGATGTTTTGAATCTTTAAATTATTGTAATGTCATTTCGGTATCAGCCTCTCTTAGTGAATAGCAGTCTTGCCTCGTTGGATTTAAGACCATCAGGACTTTGAATTCACTCTAGATTGGTTACTCTTAATACTAGAACTGTTGGATTGCATTGTTGGAGGTGCTATCCTTCAGATGAGATGTTGCAGTGCTCAATCTGACAGAAGCAAATATAGTGTAAATCCTTTCATACCAAATTAGAATACTATTGGTTAGTTCAATAGCACAGATGAAAGGAATAGTAGTGTAAAACCAGCATTTAAACCAGGGGAAAAAAGCAAGGAATTCTAGACTATACTAAGTCAGCTGATTTTTAATGCCATGGAAACCTGATCTGGTAGACCTAGAGAGGCTGTTTAGTGAGATGAAAAAAATCAGAAGAGTAACATTTAAGGAAATTGACTATAAAGGGATTTGGAATAAAATTGAGGAACACTTCAAATTGATCAGGATTGAGATCTGTGGGTAGATGTAGAGGAATGATCAGTCGTTTAGATTAACTAGCATTAATACATTTCTGCGTAAATGAGACATGAAGCAGCTGTTGATGGTACGCATTAAAACTACCCAGCCGCAGGTGAAGGGAATTTCGTGTTTATGAAGAAAAAGTTGAAAGCATGATAGAGGCACAGATAAATTTAGTGAAGGGAGAAATTTACCTATCAGGTTAAAATCAGTTGATTCTTGTGAAGTGAGCAGCATGGATCAGCTTTGAATAGGATAAAGGAATGGGATAAAGGAAGGCCAAGGATGGTTGAAGGAGGTGAAATTTGGTTGAAACTGGTTTAGTGGTATATTATCTGATTATGTTTGCTGCACTATACAATTCATGTTGTCTAATTTGTTTTACTTTCTCTCTTTTCTAGGCACTGACATTGTCTAGCACTGGGATCACTTATATGCCCACAGGATCTTTACTACCTCATTCAGTCATGTGCTGTGACAGAATTCGCCTTAACAGAAATGCTGCAACCCGACTTGAGAATCTTCTGGAATATAGATTTTGATGTCTGATTGATCGGAATGACCTGGGACTGTTTAAAAATCTGGAATAATCTGTTAACTCAACTCCATAAGACTCTCATCTTTTAGGAGTAATTATAAAATCAGTGCGAAATATCCTTTTACTAAAGCTTACTATAAACGTTACTTTCAAGCTGTGTCCTACGGAGGAGTTGTCAATTACATTGGGTGGTTCTTATTGATGGAATGTAATCATGTCTAATGAGGAGAGGCAAATCAATACTGAATATGCTGTGTCTTTACTGGAGCAGCTGAAATTTTTCTACGACCAGCAGTTGTTGACTGATATCGTTTTAATTGCGGAGAGCACTGAATTCCCGTGCCATAAAATGGTACTTGCTACATGCAGCTCCTATTTCAGGTAAATTTATCATTTTTGTAAGTTAGTGAGTGTGATGTAGTGTGAAAACTCAATTGTGTGTTTGCTTCAAAAAAATTATTTATAGCTTCAGTCAAGCTTATTTTAGGTGAAAAGTGGTGGTTCTTGTTTAGAAACACAGCAGCAAATGATCATTATAGATTAAATGCTGGTGATGCCAACAGAGTGAAGTGGAGGTCTTTTCTCTCTTCCCCCTCTCGAACTACCTCAACCGTCCCACTTATTTGATCTTCCCTCCATCTCTGAATTATTTCTGTACTGTATTCCAATCTAAGTTTAAACTGTATGTAGTTTTGTTTTTAAAAAGCCTAATGTTTAGATTTATATATTAAAAAAGTTATCCTTGCCTTTCATCCTGGAAGAATGTTTCAAAGTACTTCATGATTCACTCTAGTGTAGTAACTATTTCTCTAGTAAATTTATACAGTATTTCATCTTTGTTTCCAAATGGTTTCAGTACTGCAGTTTTTCATTTTAGCTTTTCAAAGATTTGGATTAACTTGAATATTATTGTCACTTGGTTAAACATTAACTAATGTTTTTGTCCTTTGGATGAGTACCAAAGTGGCCTTTTAAGAAGATTTCAATTGCATGCCAGTTGTAAAACACTACATGATCCCTTGCAATGTAATAACCTACAGCAAACTTGTGACAAGCTCTTTTAACCACTTAGGACTGGCAGTTGCACAATTCCTTCCCCTTTCCCCAACTCCAGTTAGCTAGAGGGCCGCTTTATTCCATCCATTCCAAGGAAGTTTTTTTTGCCTTTTTTTAATAAATGACTTATCTTCTTTTTCTTTGGAGCGAGCAGAGGTTTCAACTGCATTTGCATTTTGGTTAGGAACACAAATCAATTTTCTCTTGAGATAATGGTTTGTTTCTGGGTTGGGTTGTGGAAATCTAAGTGAGCACAATACTAATGTATACCTGTCTAAATTAGAATATACCAAAACCGGTACAGTGTCTCTTTCAGAATAATTTTACTCTTGTAACTCTTGCTTTAACTCTCTGCCTGGATTCAAGGAGACTCAAGTCCACCAGAAATTGACAGTCATAGCCGATATAGATTTTTCTGTAATTTAATCTCCATATAAAAAATAAATGGGGTGGCTCACTTGGTCTCTTGACTCAAGTTGTGGGTTCAAGCCCCATGTTTGGATCTTAAGCTCGTAGTGTAGCCCTACCCTGTAATACAGTACTGGAAGAGTGTTGGTATAGGTGTTACTCTTTAAAGGAGTTTCAAAAGTGACCTTATTTGCAATTTGGCCCAGGATCCGGTTTGCTTTGTTCACTGGGAGACTTGATGCTGAGTGACAGGTCAAACATTGGGTCGGTATCATTTTACTCCTTCCTTTGTTCGATTTTGGACTGGTTCTGAATTGACAAGTTTTGTGCCGATGGAGAAGTCTTTGAGACCTCTGTGAGTCACACAATCACACATTCGCCTGGCCAGCAATATTTCCAGTTTTTTTTGTTATTGACTATCATGGTTGTTTGTGGACCTTTGCTGTGCATAATGTGCATAATACTGCTGCATTTGCCTGTAAATACAGTCATTAACTCACCTTGACAATAATTGCTTGTGAAGTGCTTTGAGCTATTTTAATGTTATTTCAATGTGTTAATGAATATTCATTACTGATACCAGCAATACTTCATTTATACTAAAAGTGTCATTTAACTCTGCGGTTATTAATGACCGTTTTGGGGCTAAGGGTAGATTTGATTTACTATATTTTGAAATGGTGTAGAAGAATTATAAGAGGAAATTCAAAAACTTTAACCTATCCTTGACATCCTAATTTATTTATTTCCCTGGGCACAGTAACCTTATGTCCGTTTTCTTTTTCAGGGCCATGTTTATGAGTGGACTGAGTGAAAGCAAGCAGACACATGTCCACTTACAGAATGTGGATGCCCCAACGCTGCAGATAATTATTAGATATGCATACACTGGTAACCTGGCAATAAACGACAAGACTGTAGAGCAGCTCTATGAGACATCCAGTTTTCTGCAGGTATGAGTAACAAACAAAGCTGAAATTAATTCCTTTTAATGATTACATTCTAATAACTGCTAAACTAAATCTTGTTTTCATTTGGCTGGAACTCCTTTCTTGCAATCGCATGTTTAATCCTACTTAACTCGGCTGAAATGTTACGCTTCTCTCAAAAAATGCATTCATTGACCTTGAAACAAATCCATTTAAATTCTGTTGGTTTGTACTCTGTAGAATCCCCTTTGCATCTATCTGAGAAGTTAGTTTTTTTTCCAGTATCCTGGCCCAGAAACTTCCAGATTAAAAAGTTCATTAATCTTATGGCTATTGATGTAACCTTGCGGCTGCCTTGTTTGCCTACAAAAACAGTCACTGCACGTGACTAATTATGAATCCTGTGAGATGTTTGTGTGGTAAGACACTATAAAAACACACATTTTAAGGTTTATTCTTTTTGTCAAACATGCACACTATAGACAATGGAGGTCACCTTGAAGCATTGCATTTGTTGAGAAATAATGCCTTGCTTCCATTTCCAATGGCCCTGTTTTTAAAGTAGATAAGTCATTACTGTATTACCAAAAAAGGAATTAGTCTTGCTGTACTTGGTATTTACTCCCGCAGTTTGTCTTTAGAACTTGTATAGCACCTTTATTATATCTTGATGCTTTTACAGAGATGAAGTGGACCAGAGCATTATAGGAGGTACGCTGGTGGCAAGAGGGAAATGAACATTTTCTATAGTAGCAGTTCATTTTAAGACCACCCTAGTGTAAGCAGATTCTAAAATTGTTAGTCACATAGTTTGCAGTTCTGCAACACATTGCATCAATATTTTGATAGATCTTGATACCGGCACCCTCAGTGGAGGTTGACCTCGCCTCTAGAATTGGGTTGAGCTGGAGGTCCCGTTAGAGACGTTTGAAAATTTCAGCATCAGTATCCTACATTTTACAGAAATGTAAAATTCATCCCTCATGTAAAATTTCCTCAACCCTCATGCTGCCGAAACCCTCATCCGTGCATTCATCACGTCAAGGCTTGACTACGGAAACTCCCTTCTCGTCAGCCTTCCCAGTTGTTCCCTTCACAAGTTGCAGATCATCCAAAACTCTGCAGCTACTCACCAGGCTCTGTGACCCCATCACTCCCCATCCCCAGAGGATTGAATTCAAGATCCTCGTCCTCACCTTCAAGGCCATCCAAGGCCTTGCCCCCTTCTATCTCCGGTGCTGACTCCCTACCAACTTGCCCATCCCCTCTGTTCAGCGGGCTCTGGTGTGCTCCATATCTCCTACCCTACCATCGGTGGCTGGATGTTCACCCTACATTGTGGAACTCCATCCCACAGTCCCTTTGCCCTGCTTCCTCCCTTGCCTCCTTCAAGGCCGGTCTCGAGACCCTCCTTTTCGATCGTGCGCTCTGCTGCCTTCCCGCCTCTCTCCCTTCCCCCTGCTCCCCCCCCCACCCGCCATCCTCGGGTCCTGAACATCTGACTGTTCAGCGCCTTGGGACGTCCTCCCGATATGAAAGACTTTGTATAAGTAGAATTTTTTTGTTCTTCCTAATTTGTATTTTAAAACCCAGTTGCAATCATATACTTGTGTTCCCTGTTTACTGGTGTCCCAACTAGTGGGAACAACTTATTTATGCTTTCCTAATCAAACTAAAAATAAAAACACCGCTGTTGGGTTCCCACTTAAGTATCTCTTTAGGGGAAAAAATGCCTAACCTATCTAGTATAATCTGCGACTGTGCAGCATCCCAGAGTGCTGAGTGATCAGCAATTGGGTGGGTAGGGGGTCGAGGCAGCAGGTGGTGGGTTCAATGTGGTGATGGTGGATGAGAGGGAGGAAGAAGAGATGGGGGAGAAAGAATGTAAGATGGGAGCTGTGATCGGAGCTGAAGCCGGGTGTGTGAGAGAGACGTAAGAGAGGGGGACACAGAAAGGTAAGGCTGCCAGGCGGATTTGATCAATTTTGGAGGTAAGGTAGTCCATGACCTCTTCGCACTTGGTGTTGGATGAGATCATTGAGTGTAGATCCACTAAGTACATAGCGCAGAAGATTTGGGCACTCTATTCAAACCTGCTCTATTTGCAGTTCAATCATTTGTGGTTGATTGAATGCACTTTTATAAAGAACGTTATTTATGATTGTTCAATCTGGAAGCCTGTTGTTTACTCTCAGATCTGTTATTTCATAACATTAATTTATTTATCTGTTAAAACTGATAACCTTTAAAACTATTATGGAATACACTGAAATAACTAACCGGCTTTATGCATAAGCCTATTGTGTACTATAACAATAAAGGTTAGAGTATCTGCTGCTAGTAGGGGATTTTTAGAAAGCCTTCTATTGAAAGCACTACAAATATTTGTAGTAGATATGTTCCCTTTCTGGTAAAATTGGTGAGGCTAAGTTGTCACACTAGTTAATGGTTTACTACATTCATAATCTAATCATATCTGGAATCAAAAAGTAAATGGCTGTTTATGCCTATATGAAATTTACAAACACTTGTCGGATGTACTGAAATATTAATACAGTCCAAAACAATAGGTTGTGGTAATCTTCCACAACTAATATCTTTTAAAATATTTACTGCATTGTTAATTTGTGTTACTGAAATTTAGTCACCACAATTCACAAAATGACTCATTAGTTGATACTGCCTATATTATAAATATTTTTGTTCCGACTAATGTCCTATTGGAATAAATTGTTAATTGTGAACCACATCTCTCAGGTAGTGTGGTTTGAGGGAAAAACAAATCTAGAACCAAATCTAAATGCTATTGGAAGAATGCACATATGATTAACCTCTGTTAATTTAAGTGTACTTAAAAAAAATTCTCTCAAAACTTGACCAATGATGGCTTTCTAGATATGTAAATCTAGAATAATTTTTAGAATAGTATTTCACATATGATAGCTTTAAATGTGAACTGACAGAATAAAAACTCAGTTATATGCATTCTTCCTCAGCAAACTACTTGCATTCAGATTATGACCTTCACATAGAGCAATATGGCAGAGCATTTTATAGAGATGGTGCTGGATAGCAATCAGTGGGCTGAGGGTAGGAGATTGTAGGCACAGTTGAAGTAGATTTTTTTGGTGGCCTTTGAAGACTAAAGGATTGAAGGTGGGGGCATAATGGAGTTATGCTGCTGATGATGAGATGGAGGAAGGTTGACTACATTTGTGATCAACTGCAGAGGAAGGACAAATAATAATTTTAAAAATCCTTGCATTTGATAGTGTGCTTTTCACATTTTCTAGACTGAGACAGGGGTGCAGGTAGCTTGAATGGGACCAAGGAGGTGGAAAAGAATATCTTACAGTGGATCTTGGTCTCCAAGATGGATGTGGATTAGATTGCGGTTTTCACCTTGGAAGAGACAGAGTTTTTAAAATGGTCAAACTGGAATGTGGCAATAGACCATATGGCTAGCCAAAGAAGAGGCAGTTGTTAAGCACCCTGATGATATTACGGTTGAGTTGGATGGAGGGGGAGAGGAGGAATGAGGGTTGTAAGTGTGTTGAATAGAACAGAAAAAATGGAGAATGAAGCCCCCACAATGAGAGGAGAAAGGGGCTTGTTAGTGAAGAAAATCCCGGGTGATTTGGGAAAGAAAATTGTGATACTGTACATGCTCATGTTATACTGTTCTCTGACTGCATTTGAACGTGAAAACACTGGCTATTGGTAATGAATATTTTCTATTACTTATTTGAGATTATTATGCTTAGAAATTAGCCTGGAAAGTGGTAGCACAGTATGTGTTTGATTAAGTGAATTTTTATTTACTTTTATACTACACTGTATAGGTGATTTTTAAAGGGCTTTTATTGTATGCCTTAAATTTATGTGCATATATTTGATGCTTACTTAAATAATTCTGTCTTTTTGCAGGTGGAAAATGTATTGCATCGTTGTCGGGAATATCTAATAAAGAAAATTAATGCAGAGAACTGCGTGCGATTACTGAGCTTTGCAGATTTATACAGCTGTGAAGAGCTAAAAGCAAGTGCAAAGCGAATGGTGGAGCATAAATTCACTGCTGTTTACCACCAGGAAGCTTTTCTACAGCTGTCACATGACCTACTGATAGATATCCTTAGCAGTGACAATTTAAATGTGGAGAAGGAAGAGACTGTCCGTGAAGCTGCAATGGTGTGGCTTGAATATGACACAGAGTCGCGATCTCAGTATCTGTCTTCTGTCCTTGGGCAAATCAGAATAGATGCACTTTCTGAAGTAACTCAGAGGGCCTGGTTCCAAGGCTTACCCCCAAATGATAAATCCGTGGTGGTACAGGGACTATATAAGTCCATGCCGAAATTTTTCAAGCCAAGACTTGGCATGACTAAAGAAGAGATGCTGATATTGATTGAGGCAGCTGGCGAAAGTCCGAGTTCTTCCTTTTGTGCTGTTTGTTATAGCCCCCAAGCAGAGAAAGTGTACAAACTATGTAAGCCACCAGGGGACTTGAAGAGGGTAGGGACACTTGTTACCCCTGACAATGATATTTACATCGCGGGTGGACAAATACCTTTAAAAAATTCTATCACCAATAATATCAAAGCAAGTAAACTTCAGGCTTCCTATAGACCTGTGAATTGTTTCTATTTGTTTGATGCTCAGCAGAACACATGGGTTCCCAAAACTCCAATGTTGTATGCTCGCATCCGACCTTCCTTGGTCTGCTGTGGAGGCTATATCTATGCAAT
Organism: Hydrolagus colliei; assembly: GCA_035084275.1. NCBI lineage: Eukaryota > Metazoa > Chordata > Chondrichthyes > Chimaeriformes > Chimaeridae > Hydrolagus > Hydrolagus colliei. The sequence goes on from JAYJKW010000485.1 coordinate 14,651, forward strand.
TGGAGGTGACTGTGTTAGTGGGGAAATGAACAAACGGACTGTGGAAAGGTATGATTGTGAACGAGATGAATGGACGTTGGTGAGTCCCCTGCCTTATGCTTGGCAGTGGAACGCAGCAGTTGCAGTTCACGATTACATTTACGTGATGGCCCACAATCTAACATTTGGCTACTGCCCACGTACAGGCACTTGGGTTGAAATGGCTATGCGTCAAACCAGCAGGTGTTTTGCCTCAGCTGCATCCTTTGGAAACAAAATCTTCTACATTGGCGGTCTCCATATTGGAAATAACTCGGGCATCAGAATACCTTCTAGCACTGTAGATGGTTCTTCTGTAACTGTTGAAATCTATGACGTGATCAAAAATGAGTGGAAGATAGCAACCAATATCCCAGCAAAGCGCTACTCTGATCCTTGTGTAAGAGCAGTTGTGGTCTTGAGTTCCCTGTGTGTGTTCATGAGAGAGACTCACATCAATGAAAAACCCAAGTATGCAATCTATCAGTACAACCTTGAACTGGACCAGTGGATTCTGCGTCAGTCCGTTTCAGAGCGAGTCCTCTGGGACCTCGGCAAAGATTTCCGGTGTACTATGGGAAAACTTTACCCTTCGTGTCTCGAGGAATCACTTTGGAAGCCTCCACCGTCTCTGTTCTCACCAGATGGAGCGGATGAGTTTGAGTTGGATGGAGAGATGGTTGCATTGCCATTAAATAGTTAGCCAGATATGGGCACAGTTATTGTGGATTCTTAAGATGTACATAACAGAGCAATGTGTACGTCGCAATCTTCCAGATCAGCACAGGGTTTATTTTAGCAGATTGGGCAGTAACTGTTCAGCCCAGCATGTCATTAACATTGTATTGTGTAAATAACTGAGAATCTTCCAGTTACGTGTTGTACCTTCTAATATTCCCAGATACCATCTGTTCTGCTAATGACCATATTATTGTTACAATGCGACTAATTTACAAAAAGAAACATTGCATTACTTACCCCCCAAATCCCTGGATTTAACTATGAAAGTATGAAATTCTACAGATCTTCCCAGTGAAAATAGACTGGGTGAGGTGGCTGACTGCGGGTCCAGTCAAAGGCTGTTTATTAGATGCATGTACTTCATTATCCGTAAAATATTCCCATTAATCCCAGGTTGCAGGTCTTCCAAGCAGCTGGTAGTTTACCAGATGTGTATTAGTGGAGGCTGTGTATTGAATGCCAGCCTCTTATATTGCGGGTCTGTGTGGAGCTTCAATCACTTACATGTGACTCCACATTACAAGTAACATAGGCTCATCCATATTACGACTTCCTGCTGCTGATATTTCATTTGTACGACAAGTTTTAGTGAGTAACAGTCAGGTCTTTATTTTGTATTTCATTAATTTAATAAGGCAACCGTTACTGTAGTGTGATTGTGTATAGGTATTCTAGTTGTTAGGTTTTTAATACAGTTGGTTTGAGTGAAATGTTTCAAGAATGATCTGTACCCCACGTGCAGGAGAACAGAAGAGCCCCGGCACTGCTCTGGCTTGACAGCCGGGATCCACTAGCAGCCGCTGGTCCCTTCATTCTAACATGAGCACAGGTGCTTCATGAAATCCCTACTAGCATGTTCAGCTGCATTGTGTTCCTTTGGCACTGTACTTTGAATGAATTTAATTTATTAAAAACCTTCACATAACTAAATCTGTTTTTATTTAAATGTGCGGCTGGGTACTAACTTTGTGAGGAAATGATCCAAGGTTACTTCTCCGGAGATGGAATTCTCTTTTGAAGACTGCAGTTTACAGTATTGTAAAATATCTTACCAACTGCTCAGGGAACCTGGATTTTCTATTACATTGTTCAGAAGACTTCATAACTGGAGTCCCTAATGAAATTTGGAAATATTGCATCACTTCAGCAGTAAGTATTCTATAATTTGGATATGTTGTTGGTAGTTATTTTAAGGGCTTCAGCATTTTCATTTCAAATTCAACTTCCATTCATTTACTTTGTAGCTTCCCATCGGACATCAGTTCTGCAATATTTGCAGTATTCTGCCATCATAATAATACTTGCATTTGATTTAGCGCTTTTCATGTCTTCTAGACTTCTCAAAGAACTTCACAGAATATACTGTAATGTGAATTATTATTGAGGCCCTCACTCCTATTACCCCGATCCTTGTGATTCCACTGACTTCTACTCCCTAACTGAATCAACTTCCAATACCCTCACTTATTGGTATTGGTGATTGCCTTCAACTCGGGAATTCTTGCATCTTCTATAACAATAATAAAATTACACTTCTATAGCGTCTTTCATGTCAGGAGGATGTCCCAAGGTGCTGGACAGTTACTGCTTCAGACCTGGGATGGGAAGGGATAAGGAAATGCCATTGGGTCCACCGAAGAGGAGAATTTTGATGCGGGACTTGAAGGAGGCCAGGGAGAGGACGAGGCGCAGGGGCTGCAGGATGGAGTTCCAGAAGTTGGGAGCAGAGTGGCTGAAGGCTCGTCCACCAATGGTGGGGTGGGTGGGTTGGGGGACGTGGAGTAGGCCAGAGCCTGCTGAGTGGAGGGGGTGGGCAGTTTGGTGAGGGGATGGGTCACTTGAAGGGTGGGGTGGGGCTTTAAATGTGAAGACCAAGATTTGAATTGGATCCTCTGGGTGATGGGAAGCCAGTGGAGTTTGGGTCACGGAGTTTGGAACGGTAGAGGACATGGGCCGCAGAGTTCTGGATTATCTGCAGCCTGTGGAGGGAGGAATTGGGAAGGCTGATCAGCAGGGCATTTGCGTAATCGAGCCGGGATGTAAAGAAAGCGTGGATGAGTTTCAGCGGCTTTGGGGATAAGGTAGCGGCAGAGTTGGGCAATGTTGCGGAGATAAGGAAAGGCAGAGTGGGTCATTGCTCGAATGGGGTGGGAGGAAAGACAGTTGAGGGTCGAACAAGACACCTAGGTTCCTGACTGGCTTGGTGAGGTTGAATGTGCAACCATGGAAGTTGATTCTACTGCTTACATTAAAATTATTTTTGGCCAATGACCTACCATCTCCTCAGGTAGCTGATCCACTTATTCTACATGAAAACCACAAAGCTGATCAGCCTTTATTCCACATGCCTGCTAGGTTTATGTAAACAGCCGGCTTTAAAATTTGCATCAAGTGCCTTTTCTGCTTTCACTTTTATTGCAGACTGTCTTATCCAGTCTTAGGTGCACATTTATAGCATGGAAGCAATGCTGACATCGATTCCAGTCATACTGGATTTGTATTTCCTCACCCTGAGGAGCAGTTGGTGGGACTAAAGACGGTCAGTGATGAATTGGTTGTAGAAGCACTGAACTCGTCACTTCATACGTACTTGTACCATAATCTTTTCTTTTGAGATCCATCGAAGTGAACAATTTAAAACTGCAGCTTATGTCAATTTAACTTTGGAGAGGCTTGCAGAATGGATGTAAATATTGAAAATTGCTTCTACAGTAAAACCTTAACATTCTGAAAACTGGCAACTCCCTAAAAACAGCAAAATTTCAAAATACACCTTTTTTCCCCAATGTCTGGCAAATCTGAAGTTCAGAACAGCTGCTTGTGGTTTCCGGCGTCGCCGCTCTGTCATCCTGCGCTGTGGTTGGAGCTTGGCTTCAGGAATGTATTTAGTGTTTGCGTTGGTGCCTCCCCCAGCCATTTCTAGGGTAGGTTCTAAATACCAGCAAACTGAAATCCAGGAGTTGAGTGGGCCCAACTGTGCCGGATTATCGAGATTTTACTATATGTTGATTATTTTATTGTCACTTTGCCAAAAGATAAATTGATATGCAAATATAATACTGAAGGGAATGAATAGTGCAGATATATATGGACTAGTTGACACTGGTCAGGACTCTAAATTATGAAGTGAGACACAGAGCTAAACTGTTTATGTTGGGAGAAACTCAGGTCTTAAAATATCAAGAGGTAGAGTAATAAGGTTTCTAATGAACAGGACACTGCTTGAAAATTAACCCATGTGTCATGTTCAATCCGCGGCTATCCTTTCTACCCTCCCATCTGATCCCAGCCGAGGACTACTTTTTCTCCACCTGTCACATTGTGTACCTCACATCCAACACAGCCAAAAGCCTTATCCAAAAAAGTCATGAACTCTTGCCTAATTATTCCAATGCCCTGCTCCATCATTCATAAAATCCAATTCAATCTTAATTAATTAAGCAGAGAAAACTCTGCTTTTCCAGGCTCTCAATACTGCAGAAAAGATTGATTTCAAGATCCTCACATTCACGTACAAATCATGTTTGTACCTTTCTAAACTTGAGCCAGACACAGCATCTGAGGATCTTAACGTTTGATGAGAATATACAAGAGTACTTACTACAAGAGGTCTCCTATCAATCTTTTTTTAATTAAAAAAAACAAGACCCTGATACACAACCGAGTTTGAGAGATTTAATCAATTCCGAACTAAACATGACTTGTACATCTGTGCAAAAATCCTAGAAACAGCAAAAACATTTTTCACTGGTATAATTACAAGATTAAGATTTTTTTTAAAACACAAAATATCAAATAAGTTCATACCTTAAGTCCGTAGAATGTTTAAACTAAGTGAATGGAAATGTAATGAATTTGTACTAAACATTTGCAGAGCTATATTTTCTATAGAATCACATTAAAACTACAGTGTAACATGTACATCTCATTCACAGGTTCTGCTTTACATAGAATTTAAATATTTTGAATAAAATAACTTCATTAAGTGTTTGACTATGAGCAAAACCACAGCATAGATCAAGCCGAAAAACTATACTTTTCACATTTTCTATTTCATAGTTGAAACTATTCCTGCAATAAAAAAATTATATTTTTTGTCTGGCAGTAAAACTTTCAGAATGCTTCTGCAATCTGTGCTCCCACAGGCCTTACAGAAGGTGAATCTACAAAAGAAAAACTTTCAGACTTTCTCTAAATCTGCATTGAGTTATAATTAGTTACAGATCACTGAGTTTTTTGGGGTCAGCTGGGTGTTTCACACAGGCGGAAACCATCATCGCTCTATCCAAAGAGTATCCAAACATCTCATCTACCCATGGACATCCCAGAGATAGATTGTTGGAATGGGATGCGCACTCTCCCTGGAGTGATGCCTCCTGCTTACCTAGTTCTGGAGTATTAATTGTGAGGTTAACAACACAATATCATTTTTATATAATGTTGGAATGCCTTTGGACAACTTTATCCTTTTCCTTTTATCCATTTTTAATAACGAATAAATCTGGGATGATGGCCGTCAGGAGAACAGAAGGTGGAATGAAAGAATGTTGGCCCTGCAAATAGTAACCAATTAAATGTTAAGGGCTGGGAAATTTGAGGGAGGTTGAAAGATTCTTCCCCTAAATTACTCAAAATATACAAGTACATTTTATTCCATAACAAGCTACACATGCAATCTATTGCCTGAACAGGAGATATAAAAATTCAATCATGCTGAAGATTGAGAGAAGCATGTTTTTAAACCATATTGCTACTTAAAATGATGTTGAGTTTGTGGGATAATAATCCTCAAAAAAACAATAAATGTAATTTCAATCCATGACTCTTTGTGGGACACCTCTTTGCGTGCAATTGGCTGTCGTGTTTTGCCCACAAATATACAGTCAATTCACTTTCAGTATATTCTGTGAAGTGCTTTGAGATGTGATAAGGCGCTATAACAAATGCAAGGATATTATTATGTCTACCAATCTGAACCCACCGAGTGTAATACAATGACATCTAGCACAACATTTTATATTTGTAATACGATCTCACCAAATAGTTAATTTGCTAAAGTTACTAACAAAAGAGCCATTCAGTGAACATGTCACTCAGATAATACACTTGGTTAGTTTTCATGATTTACTGTATTGCAGTGCTAAACATCTGAGAAGGAAGCAAGATAGCATTCTCAGTAGCTGAGCCCAGAATGACATTTCCCCTTTATTACATTCCCAGTAATTTAAATATAACTTGTTCATAATCAAATACATGCAGCATATAAATGCTCCTTGCACAAGCTAAGTTTTTTTTGGTAATGACTTGGGTTTAAAATAAAAACTAAGATCCATACATATATTTCAAGCAGCAAACCCTGTGGTACAAAATTCATTTTTAAGAGTAGGAGCAGGTTTCAATGATAAAAAGGTACTTATCTTTCATTCAATGACTGCTGAACTCAAAATTTCAAACAGGCTTTGACAGACTGCCATTAAAAATGTAAAAAGTTTACCAATTTATTTGAATATTGACAACCCAAATCCCAAATGATGGCCAATGTTCCATTTGTCATTGTAGTTAACCGATTTAATAACAATAAATTTTCATGTCTGATTAAAGGACATCTTAAAGACAACTAGCTAAAAAGTGCCATTTTCTGGATGCCCCTTTGTGATATTCTTGTTAAATCTAGGCTGTTAGCATGTGTATCTGACCAGTTACATTTAACACAAAGCAGGAGTGGGGAAAGAAACCATATGGTTACAGTAAAACCAGTGTTAGGAGAGAACACTTGCCCATCACCTACCAACATTGCTTTTACATTATGGGTTTGTTTGCCTCCATTGGCAACAAGTAAGAAATGTGGCCAAATTTTCAGGCATTGTGAATATCTGTAAACATTTACTGGAATTGGATCTCCCAATGTCTCTGAGTCTACAGTGAGGCAATCTGATAACCAAGTGAGTTTGGTGTCAATGCTGTTCCTCAGCAGAACTTAAGTGATATTGATATGTTTCTTTCAATTAGACAACTCGTCCCCTCTGGTTCCGCTATAGTTATTTAGGTAACAGATCTAGAAAATGTGATTCAGACTCATCTCCTGACTTCTGCTACTATTATTTAATTAAAAGACAATTGCGGAAACTACTTTAAATGTTGCATGTTCCATTGTGGAAAATAGAACAAACGGGTTCCAAAATTTTAAAGTGGCAGCTGTGCTGCAGAACAAAGCTGAGTTTCAATGACTTCTCTTTTCCATTTCTCCAGATCCAAAATATAAAAGCGACATTAGAAGAGAAACCAGAAAACATGGAACAGTGAAAATCAATTGGTCCAGCTTGAGACTGTATATAGAGAACAGATAAAACACTGATGTGTGTAGTCTTCATAAACAACACCGAAATAGGCCATCAGTGAATTACATGATCTGTAATAAAAGGAATGATGGAGTTCCAGCTCACCATACAAAATGGTGCACCCAGTGCCTACTGTAAATAGCACAGCTCTGATTGTGTAAATAGCACAGCCTATTGCTTTTCTCCTTGTCCTTCAGTTTGTGGTGCTGCTGTCTGCTGGTTGAAAGGTGAAAACCAAGAACTCATGACTGACTTGGCATTAGTCAATGCCTCTCCCACAGACTGACCTGCAGCAGGAACCAACACAAATAAATAGATTAGAATAGTATAATCAAGCAACTGAGATTATTCAGAGATCCTAACCAGCTAGAGTTCAAATACAAAAAGCAAGTTAAAAACTGGGAATTGTAAATAAGGAGGGTAATCAAGCTTCACTTTGTTTGGCTCAGTATGTAATTACTGGTAAAATAAGGCACCAAAGAAGGACATTGATGAGGAAATAAGAGTTGGAGGATATGGTTGGTAGAACGTGACGGTGCCACTGTAAACCATGGCTGACAACTGAATAAACTCCCATTAATATACAAGAGATTTAACAATCCTCAAAGTAGTACTGCATCCTTGAAGTGCTTTGGAACATCTTCTCGACATGAAAGGCACTATAACAAAAAGCAAGGATTATTATTAGTATTATCTTTTTCTTACCGACTGCCTTTCCTGTCTGTACCACACTGCGGCTGGTAGAGACCACTGCATTGCCAAGCTTCTTCCCACGTTCACTGTTCTGTACAGAACTAAAGAAGCAAAAAAAAACTTCAGTTTAAAAATCCTTCAAGTCATAAATATGTATATGGTCTTTATATTTGGGGAAATATTCCTAAATCAGAAGCTGTAGTGAGATTTAATATTTTGTGCTATATGTGTGGCTCCTATTCTTTGTATGTGAACAGCAGTATGGCTACTTATTCCTCAAACAACCTTGCACCTAACCCTCAGTCTTAAATCTCTAAATACAGTGTGAGGGGGAGAACTTATTAATCATTCACCAGAGAAGGTGTAACTCTGTGAATAATGACTCCACATCCAAGTATCTGATAAAACAACCTGTTTACATAGAAGACCTTCATATTGGTAATAACTGTTCTGTGTTAATTTCATTTTGCACAAGACCCTCTTTGACCTGTGAAAATACAATTTCTCTGAAATTTTTCAGAAAATACTCAAAAACATGACCACAATTTACAACAACAAGAAAATTACATTTGTATAGCACCTTTCAGAGTGGAATTTACAGTGTATAGTTAAAGGGATTTCTTGAAACATCATGCTGAGCCCTCCCACTCCAGCTCTGGGATGACACTAATCCTTATTTATACATCAAATGACTGAGAAAGAGATCAACAACTTGTATTTATACAGCACCCATCACATAGGGTAGTATCTTGCAGCCCTTAGATCATGATTTACACACGAGAGAAAAGAGCAAAACAGATGCAAGCATGTTGGGTCTCTGCTAATTGCACTCCAATATGAGGGTGTAATGGAATTAATGATACTGCATTGTTACATATTCATTTAAACTATGCTGGGAGGGAACAATCAAGACATTTGCTCAGCTTTGAAAAGTTACTGAAAGATACAAGTGGAGTATTTGGAGATCAGTAAAACATATTGCAGCAGTGGTAGCAAGTTAGGTTTTCAATGTAGTAAGCAAAGGAGTGCGAAGAAGGGCATTCTATAAATTTGTTGTAGTTAATAAGTTTAATCCAATAAATATGTGTTTGATTAAAGGACATATAAAAAAAACTCAAAAGTGGCATTATCTGGCTACCCATCTGACGAGCAAATGGAAAGGATTGGACTTTGTTCCAAAATGTATCACTTTGTTTTCATTAAAGTAAAACCCTGAAGTGGTCAGTTGCCTCCAGTCACCATGAGGATGCTTCTTCAGAATAATAATTCCTCAAGAAAAAAGCCCAATAATAAATTAGTCATTTCAATCCATGACTATTTGAGGAACATTGCTGGCTGCATTTTGCCCACAAATATACAGTCAATTCACTTTACTGTATATTCTGTGAAGCGCTTTGAGATGCCTAGAAGACCTGAAAAGCGCTATGTCAAATGCAGGGATTGTTATTATTAATTTGTTCTTTAAAAAACAGTACCTAATGCAGATCAGACAGTACATTGCTTAAACTACAATTCCTGTAGCTTGTGAGCCCAACTTGCCCAAGTGGTGTCAGGTTATGTGAGATGAATTGCCTCATAAAAGGTAGAAACTATTCAGGTCTCTGCAGCTTATTTAACTATGCTCTTCCCTGAGTATTCGTTAAGGCAAATCACAATGACAAAACTTTTTTAAAAATCTAAGCAACCTTTCAATGTGATTAATTGTACAAATATCTATTTGGTTTTAAAACCCTTAGTTTACCATTACAAACATAACAATTATAGTTGCAAGTTTGTCAGAGTTCCATTATTCATTGTGGAGTCTGTTTACAGGAGTCAGGTGACCATACCAGAGGTCAATTTCACTTCACTCAGACATGCAAAATTTATTTACATCTGTTTACAGCTCAAGCTCTCTCTGCTAACAGAGCAATAATGCAGATGGGACAATATTATGCATAACATTTCCAGTTTATGCACTCTAACAAAATTACAATTGTAATAGCGCCTTTCACGTCGGGAGGATGTTCCAAGGCACTGGACAGTCAGTACTTCAGAACTGAGCTGGGGTAGGGATCTGGGAAAGTAGAGGGAAGAGAAGGGAAGGAGTGTTATCGATGGCAAAGTCTTAGAGGAGGGTTTTGAGGCAGGATTTGAAAGAGGCTAGGGAGGGGCAGAGGGATTGCTGGATGGAATTCCAAAGGTTGGGGACAGAATGGCTAAAGGTTCGCCCACCGATGGTGGAGTGGGTGGGTGGGGAGACGTGGAGCAGTCCACTGAGTGGAGATTGGTAGAGGGTTAGGAGGTCGCAGAGGTTGGGTGGAGCAAGGCCGTGGAGGGCTTTAAAGGTGAGGACCAGGATGATGAATTGAATTGTCTGAATGATGGGGAAACATACTGGTCTAGACATACTAGTCCTGTAGATCAGTGATTGGAGTATTTGCCTCGCAAGCGAGAGACCTGGGTTCGATTCCAGGCGGGGTGAAACCTTGGGCAAGTTTCCTTACTCCACACACCTGATAATAATCCCTCAAGAAAAAAACCTAATAAATTGGTCACTTCAATCCACGACTGTTTATGGGGTACTGCTGTGCGTAATTCACTGCTGTGTTTTCCTCACAGTCAATTAACTTCACAGTATATTCCATGAAGCGCTCTGAGCCCTTTAGAAGATGTGAAAAGCACTATATCAAATGCAAGGAATATTATTATTATTACTATTGCTTGTTGCTCCTGGTGCATCAATACAGTAGTTGCTGTATTCATTTGAGTGGTAAATTTATAATGAAAGTACCTACAATACACAAACTATATTAATGCCCATCTTCCTCATTAAGAAACAAGGTTTTGTGTTCATGACTGTAAGTTGATAAACTATTATTTAGCATATTCTTCAACTAGTTATTGGAGAAAATCAATACAACTTATTCATTGGAAACAGATGGTTGAATATTTAAATTTTTGAAGACTGAATCTGTTTAAAACTCTTCCTAGGAATATCTAGGCATGAAGTGAGCCTTCCATTGGTAAGTCTCAAGCACAACACACACAGGGAAATAATCAGTCATTGGCAACATACCACCAGAAGATGGTGTTGTACGTTCATTTAAATAAAACTGGATCAGAATAAAGGAGATTTTTAATCGTTGTTCAGTAACTCCTCTGGTAAAAACTATTTCCCATCTTGTACCTACAAGGCATTATTGAATTAAGAGATTTCCAAAAAGCATCAGTATTACTGATGTTGTGCATAGCTTACTATGCAGAGATGTTTAAAAGAAATATCAAGTACAGTAGTTCAAAAGAAAAAACACTACAACTTCCAACAACAGCTTTGATTTATATAGCGCCCTCCACCTCAGATAGCGTCTCAGAGGAGCCCGGGAAAAAGCTGGGGGAGGGGGAAGGTGACTGTAGGTGCAGTTGAACAGAAAGGTCTTCAAATGTGACCTGAAAATGGAAAAGGAGGGGGCTAGATGAAGGGATTGAGGGAGGGAGTTCCAGAGCTTTGGGGTGTAGTGGCTGAAGGCATGGCAGCTGGATTTCATCTCTCTCTTTTCTATTGTAATAGATCTCATTTACACGTGGACATTATTTCATTGGGGTCCTCATTCACTCAGAAAAGCAGGAGTGAAGACATTGTGATCCACTTCTGGCTTGTACATGGCCTTAGATTTTGGTAGTTTTGCCAGCATGCTAGCATACAGAAAGATTTCTACTGGGTCCAGACAACTCCTTGTCTCCTGAAACCTCCTCTCTACCATCAGCAGCCATACTTTCAGCCACTACACTCCAGAACTTTGAAACTCCCTCAATCCCTTTGCCTCACCCTCTTCCCATCATCAGGTCGTGCCTGAAAACCTTTTTCTTCTACTGTGTTTAGGCACTCTCCCCCTCCCGCTGGCTCAGCCTCACACTCTGCCACTGTGAAGCGCTCTGAGATGCCAGCTGGCATCGAAGGCGCTATACCAATGCAAGTTGTTGTTGTTATAAACTCCCAACTAGCTAACAGTAGCATTAGCAAATTGTTACTTTATTTTGGCAGCATAAAAAGGACGGAAGCAACCAAAATTTCAAATTGCTTCACACTTCATATCGGCCCAGAGAATGACTTCACAAATTGAAAGGTAGAAGAATATTTGCAGAGGAAACAATTTAAAAACATTGATGTTACAAGGAAATTTATGGAAATGTCACATTGTATTCTACACACTACCTGTTTTTTTTTAGTACTGTTCACCGGAGATATACAAATTAAGTTTTTGTCATCCTACCATGCAAAACACAAAAAATATTTCAGTATAATCTGGCATCTCATGGATTGCCTGCCAATCCTAGCAGTAAATAATACCTCACTGGGCTATTAATCTTCATCTTTTGGAGAAAAAAAAAGCAATTGTACCAGTTGATAACATTTCCTCCCCACCCTCCTGACTTCCCCCACCGCATAGCTTGGATATCAAGCCAACATTGTTAAGCAACTTGGAACATCCTCATGACATGAAAGGTGATACCGGACATAGATGTAAATTTATATTTATTTAATAAAGCGAAAAACTCCAATTGTTCCACGTTTAGTGTAAGGTCAAATAACTTGTTTCCCATACTCATTTAGCCTTTGCATAAAATTAACTACTCTATACAAAAACAGATGGGAAGGTAAGATGAATTTGGGGATTAATTTACATGCAGAAGCACCAATGTTTATTTATTTTCTATAGAAACTTTAATCACTTTCTCCTGGGACAATTTTCTTTTTACAAATTGAGTATGTTGCAAAATGCTTAGCTCCTACCCAAATATATGGTAGATCATGAGAAAGTACAACAACAACAACGATTTATATACCGCCCTCTACGCTGGACGGTGTCTCAGAGCACTTCACAGTAGCGGATCCCAAGCCAGGGGCAGGAAGGTGACCAAAAAAGTACAACATTTAAAAAAAATAAAAATGGTCATATTGCATCCCAAAGGTTGAATTTACTAATCCAGTGGAACAAAATATTTGTTGTCTATTTAGCAATTTTACAATGCAAGTGTTCAGTTGCATAGGTATGTAAAGTTGCAGTGAAACAAATTCTTTCAAAACACAGGTGTCGAGTGAAGACTAAAAAGCTTGACCTTGCCTTCCATGTGGTGAATGAGTATTTGGTGCTGGTTGGCACTGTTTCTGGTCCCCAGAGTGTTGGATATTGCTGGAGTCTAACCAGCTAAAAGACATAGCTTGCATTGAAAGCACTGTTTGGCAAGCTTCCTGTTGCTTGTCCAGTTCAGACCAAACTATCAGTTAGGGCTGTGGCTTATAGGGTTAACAGAAGCTGAGTGAGAGTTAAAATAAACTCATCCATGTGTTGAGATTTAAATAGCCTTCTGGCTTGCCAATCAAACTTCAGTATCAAGCTGGAATTTCTTCAATTGGAACCCAGGTACCAGAATCATCTTCTAAACCCTTTCTAACACATCACTATGGTTTTCAAATGCATCTTTCAATCCTCAGCTACAGCTCCAATGGTTGTGGAGCCCGCTCCTAAAACTATTACCGCAAAGTCATCATCTGCTTCTTCCCTCATTATGTGGATGATTCTAAAAGTATACACTATTTGACCCAAGGAGGGAGAAATTTGCAGAAATTTAATTCAGGTTACTCATATATGTAATATATATATTATATATACATATAATATACATATATTTAATACATATACACACACTTACATTTTATATATATTTTTAAAAAGCCCAAACAACAAAGACATTGTCTTCTGTGGAAACTGATGGAATAAAACTATTGACACATTTGCAATTTACTGAATCTCTTATCTCTGTATCGCTAAGGAAGTCAGACCAACGGCTGACTTAATTTCTGTAGTTTTGCAGTGGCAGTGGCTGGGAAAGAAAGTTTTCAGAACTGAGGTTTATGTAGAATTCAGTTAAACTGATTATGTAGTCCCAATTTGGGCCGGGTTTCCCAGGAAAATTGTGGCGCAATCTGGAAACCACATGGACAAAAAAGCTGAAGTGCATGAATCACAAGTGCATGAATCATCATCTGCTTCTTCCCTCACAAGTCCCAAAGGAGTTCTTCACAATTTGATTATGCACTATTTGCATCAAGCTTCTTGCATTGGATGGACTATCAATTGCAATGATATCTGAAGCATGAATGCTATATTGGGTACCCCATCCTTAAGCAATGTTGCAATCCACTGAAGAGTGGGCCTCAATAAACAGGGAATGATTTATTGATGAGAATATAGTAAATTGCCCCCTTGCCCCCTGGGCTTTCCCCTCCCCCCCCCTCTTCTTCTTCCCTCACTTCCTTTCCCCCCTTTCTCTCCCCCTTCCCTCCCTTTTCTCCCTGATTTCACCCTACTTTAGCCTCCCTCTCCCCCCTTATCCTCTTTCTCCCCTGGCCCCACTTCCACAAATGTTTGTGGGACACTGTTGCGTGCAATTTGGATGCCGCGTTTCCACACAAATATACAGGTACCCCGCCCCAACTGGGGTAGGCCTCGTCAACCGCGGAATTCACGCATACACGGTTTGCTAAATGCGACAACCCTGGCCAAACACCACGGCTTATAACCCTTGCTTATCCATGGGTTTTAACACTAACACTAGGACCCAGTTGCATCAACCAGCCTCGATGTCGCTTCACGCTAGTGGATAGCGCTAGGACCCAGTTGAGATGTTGCAATCAACCAGCGACAACGCTTCTCTCTTAGGATTAAGGTAAATAACATAAATTTATTGTCACTTCTCTGCATCCTTTCCCTCTGTGTGTAAGCGTATCTTTCTCTGACTCATTTTCTATTTCACCTTCTCTTCCCCTCTCCCTCTCTCTGTGTCTGTGTGTAGATCAGTCAGCCAGACAGCTCCCCCAGCCCTCCATGTCACCCACCACACCTTCTCCATTGATTTCTCTCTCTTTCTGTAGATCAGACAGCACCCCCAGCCTTCCATGTCTCTTTCTCTCTCTCTCTCTCTGTGTGTGTAGATCAGTCAGACAGCAGACAGCGCCCCCAGCCCTCCGTGTCTCTCTCTCTCTCTGTGTGTGTGTTGATCAGTCAGTCAGTCAGCCTTGCGGATTGCTGCAGATCCTGGCAGCCAATGAGCCCAAACTTACTCTCCCTATCCCCATGTATGTTATAACCGTATGTTTTTTTGTGTTTAGTTCTACGAAATGCAAACTTACTTCCCCTATCCCCATGTTTCCCATAGAGCCCTGCATTTTCGAACTGCGATTTTACTAACCGCGGAGGTTTAGTGGAACATATCCCCCGCGGTTGGGGAGGGATACCTGTACAGTCAATTTTCCTACTTTCCTTCCCCCAACCACAACCCCTCCCCACCTGCTCTGGTCCCTACCTCTTCTCCCCCCTTTCTTCCCTCTTGTCTTCTCCCTCCCCCCAGCTCTGGTCCCAACCTTGGGATGTTATTGTATTCTGTGAAGCTCTTTGAGATGTCAATAAGACATGGAAAGCGCTATATAAATGTAAGGATTATTATTATTATAAATAGAAAATGAGCAATGGAATATCATTTTTATATTTCAAGTGCAGACAGATTCATTTTCACATAAGATAAGAATGACACAGAACAACTTTGACTTTACTTACTGTGAAATTCTTAGTTTGACATCTGATACGTTGTATTGGCCCTGAAACGGATGGCTAGAAAAAAGAAATAGTTCCTATTATTCTTTAATATTCTATTCAAATTTAATTCCTAACCAGCAGTGTCTAAATTATTAATTTTATTCAAGTAAGCACTAAGCTTCAAAATCAAATTAACTTGGAATTAAAAATTAATTTGCTGAACTGCAACCAGAATTTCTCTTGTGCAACAAAATTAAATTTAATTTCTATCAATACAATTTTTAACCATTCAATGATATTCTTCTTTAGGTGATTTCCTTTTGAAGCAAAACATGTTTTTGCAATCTCTGTATTAAACATTTTGATTTAGGATTTAAGTGACAAGATGCTAAAAATGACAAAATAGTAACTCAAGTTGATTTGAGTCTAAACTTAAATCAATCTTTAAAATCATAGACTTAATCGATTATGCAATTTGTTTTATTATAGATTTCAAATACCGTATATCTCCGCGTATAAGGCGCACCCGCGTATAAGGCGCACCCCCCGTTTTTGACCTTTTCGTGGTGAAAAAAACCGGAAGCATTTTCAATGATATTGCCGGCAGAAGGGAGGAGAGACAGGTAAGTAGGGAGAGAGGCAGGCACGCAGGCAGGGAGGGAGGGAGGGAGAGCGGCAGGCCGGCAGCCCGGGAGGGAGAGAGGCAGGTCGGCAGCCTGGGAGAGAGAGAGGGAGAACGGCAGGCCGGCAGCCCGGGAGAGAGACAGGGAGAGAGGCAGGCCGGCAGCCCGGGAGAGAGAGAGGGAGAGAGGCAGGTCGGCAGCCTGGGAGAGAGAGAGAGAGAGCGGCAGGCCGGCAGCCCGGGAGAGAGAGAGGGAGAGAGGCAGGCCAGCAGCCTGGGAGAGAGAGAGAGAGGGAGAGCGGCAGGTCAGCAGCCTGGAAGAGAGAGAGGGAGAGCGGCAGGCCGGCAGCCCGGGGGAGAGAGAGAGAGGGAGAGAGGCAGGCCGGCAGCCTGGGAGAGAGAGAGGGAGAGAGGCAGGCCGGCACGCAGGCAGGGAGGGAGGGAGAGCGGCAGGGAGTGAGGCAGGCAGACTGGGTTCGGCAGAAGGTAAGCACAGCACTGAAGTCCGCTGCTGCTGCCGCCGCTCGGGCGGCCGAGGCCGAAGCCCCATCACCCGCTCCTCCCAACCCCCGCCGGACACTGACCAAACCCCGGCTGACAGCGCGCTGGCCGCCCCTCCTGTTTACTGTATCTCCGAGGCTCAAAATTGCTTGTACCTGCGTATAGGGCGCACCCCCAACTTTCGAGATCTTCCGACCTGAAAAAAAGTGCGCCTTATACGCGGAGATATACGGTAGGTAAAGAGATATTCCTATATAAAACATTGGTACATTATGCATGTACTGTAATGAGCAAAGCATTGGAGATAAAGTCTGTAGGGTTGAAGATATGAACGAGGATTCTGGCTGTTTGAGAAGTGAGATAATGATGAGGTGGACAATGTTAGAGATAGAGGAAAGTGCATTTGATCAGGGTAGTTGAGGGTCAAGCAACACTAAGATTCCGTACCAGCTTTAATAATAATAATAATTCTATGAAATAATACTTCCATGTTTCAATTCCCTTTACAGTATATTCTCTGAAGTGCTTTGAGATCTCTAGAAGATGTGAAAAGCGCTATATCAAATGAAAGGATTATTATTAAAATTACCTAGCTCTCAACTAGATCCATAAACTACATTGATGTGCATTTCAAAAATCTTAATGGATACACAGCTTTACCAACCTACCCTGGGTTGACTTCACTGATAGCAGGGTGCTTGTTGCTATGCCATACTCTGTAGTTGTGTGTATTCTTCCATGCATTAATAAATGAAGCACCATAATCTGACAACATTTTTTCATTGTCTGTGGAAACAAAACGTTACAGATTATGGAATAATAGTACTTGGACATCTACCAATATAACATTACTATTAATAACATACTATGCTCAACATTACTGCATATCAGAATATTAATACTGCCTTTCAGAACTATGCAGATCCCCATGTATTCATGTAAGATAAGACCGTTTAAGGTCATTCAACGCAATAGATCGATCATGTACTTCTCAAAATAATTTAATTCAATGACACATCGCAAAGCTAACAGGTAAAGTAACATGCAGCGACTATTGGAAACAAAATTTGGACCTTTGGAGCAAGAAATCATTATTAAGGCACTGTATAAATACAATTTAGTTCTGACTTCTGTCCTTAAGATGGGTTCAATGGGACAGATATGTGGGAAGCTATGCAATTATGAGATGGAACAAACTATTTTGCACTCTTAACACAATGTATTGTTAGAAATCAACTTTGTAAGTGTGTGTTAAATCTGAGCGTATATACAAACAATTATTGAACAGTACTGTGGGCATTTGAGACAATCTTTCAAAACAGTAACGTGCAAAAATGGTCTTCTCATCACAAAGTTAGTAGTTTGTACTCAGATAGTAGGGTTAGGATGAAGCTGATTTTTAAAAATTGCAACCAATAATTTCAATCTTACTTCACTTATTTTTATCCTCCAGTTAATCATCTCCATACATAATGTTTCAGTGGAAAGTTGTCAAGTGCGTCCATCGCATAACTGAGCAATCATGAAAACATAACATTACTACAAATTTAATTTGGAAGTCAACACCCAAAAACCTGAGTTAAAAAAAATTCGCTACAGTTGTGATACCAGCAGATAATAACAATTATACGGAAAAGGAGAGTACCAGATGTGATCCCTGGTCTGTGTTAACGAATTCAGTGGACGTTACCCATCAGATTAAGTAACCATGGTGGCCCTCTAGTCCCCCTTCTGCCTTGGTTATTAGGCACAGATTGGCAAGAGCTAAGACCCAAGGAACCCCAGAATATACATTGGGGTAGCTACTGTTGAAGTTTAACTTGCTATAACCATATAATTGAGATTATTAGAATGCAATTGAGATTACCTTCTACAAACTTCTCATTGCTTGTTCAGATAGGTTTTGGATTGGAGGATGGAAGGGAAGAGTGGGAAGAAACCCTGCCCCAGTGACTGGTCTACCTCTCCAAGTCCTACTGATGAGCCAGGCCTACAATAAGTAGTGCCTGGAGTATTGCAGACTCTGGCTCATTAACCAGACTACTAAAATCGCCACCGAGAGTTGAATCGATTCTGTCTCCATTGCCAAACACGTCAACTTTGGAGCCAGCTTAGCTCCAAGAAATCCTATTTACCTCCTCCCAAGGAGAAATTAGGAAGATTCTTTTTACAAAAATATTTTTGGAGTCATGGAATGGCCTAATCAAAAAGATGAATGAGCAGAATGATTTTTTTTCAACAAGCTATTGGACAAATATTTTAATATAAGAGGGTCTGGGGATAGGATGGGGGAAAAGACATAAATTAAAATATACATTTTATAGAAATTGAGTCTATTCAGTGTATACAGTACAGAATTGACTTCTCACCTGGCTGTAAAGTAGTAGCAAGAAGGGAATGGATGTAGAATGCAAACTGGGCTCTGATCCATTCATCTCCTCCCTCCCAGCCTGTCCCATCAAGAAATACATCATCTCGGTTTTCAGTTACATGCTTCACCAAGTAATCTGCAAAGCGCAAATCTGCAGTAGTAAGGTTCAACAGTTTGCGTAGTTCAGGATCCTGAATCTGTATCCGACCATCTTCAACCTGGAAAAACACAAGTCAAAGAAGTTTCTTTGAAATTCTATTCCCTTGGGAGATTTTATGAATGTTAGTATTAAAATGCCTAAAGAGTAATCATTTCAACAACAACAACAACTTCGATTTATATAGCGCCCTCCACGCCAGACGGCGTCTCAGAGCGCTTCACAGTAGCGGATCCCGGGACCGAGCCAGGAGCAGGGGCAGGAAGGTGACCAATAGCTCGGTCAAAGAGAGAGGTCTTCAACTGTGACCTGAAACTGGGAAGAGAGGGGGCGAGGCGAAGCGAGTGAGGAAGGGAGTTCCAGAGCCTCGGGGCGTAGTGGCTAAAGGCACGGCTGCCGAGGGTGGAGCGGAGGACTCGGGGGACATGGAGGAGGCCAGACCCAGAGGAACGAAGGCAGCGGGTGGTGGGTTGTGGGGAGAGGAGATCCGAGAGACAGGGGGGTGCAGAGAAGTGGAGGGATTTGAAAACAAGGGTGAGGATCTTGAAGTCGATCCTCTCTGGGATAGGGAGCCAGTGAAGTCTGGCAAGGATTGGGGTAATGGGGGAGCGAAGCTTAGAGCGGGTGAGCATGCGGGCGGCAGAGTTCTGGATAAGATGGATTTTGTGGATTGTGGTGGAGGGGAGACCGGCGAGGAGGGCTTTGCAATAGTCCAGCCGAGAGGTGACAAAGGCGTGGACCAAGGTTTCGGCGGCTTTTAAGGTGAAGTATTGCCGGAGATGGGCGATCCGTGGTAGAAGGCAGTGCTGGTGACGGACCGGATGTGGGGGAGGAAGGACAGTTGGGCGTCGAACCTGATGCCAAGGTTGTGCACAGTTTCGGAGAGTTTTAGGGGCAGGCCAGGAAGGTGGAGTAGGTGAGAGCCGTGCGAATGGAGACGTTGACGAGAGCCAAGGAGTATGGCCTCCGTCTTGTCAACATTCAGCTGCAAGAAATTTGTGCTCATCCAGCCCCTGATGTCTGAAAGGCAGGCTGACAGAACATCGGGGGACTGGGGGTCACAAAGTGAAGTGGAGAGATAGAGTTGGGTGTCATCCGTGTATATGTGGAAGTGTGCCTCAAGGAGAAGCAATCCTTCTCATTGCTTCAAGGTCAGAACCAGGGAATACACATGGTGGTGCTTCAGAGAATCACAAGGTTAAGGCTTGGTCCAGCTAGCTACCACTGACAGCTTTTCACAGTTAAATATTTAGAGCTACTTTGTGATGCACTCTTATCAATCTTCAAATATTTTTGCTTTCAATTTGCAACAAAGAAGTCAAGAGCAGCTTTCTATGGGAATGATGGTGGGAATGATGGAATAAACGTAAGAAACTGAAGGTAAGAAAGATTGTTGGAAAAGGTAAGAAACTATAAAATACAATGAAAATGGTTATTAAAAATGAAGTTTAAATAAAAATAGACCAGAGTTTAGAGAAGAGAAATTCAACAAAAAATGGAAATCGAATATAAGCTTTCTAAAAAATTTAGAATTTATTTTTCTTTATTATATTTATATGTAACATTGCAGCTCATGAACCTGAGTGGTGTTTTGTCTGCATTATTAATTAGTCTTATTCAGCAACGGTGCACATGCAACATTCAGAACATGCAAAACCTGATGGATCAAACAGGATGCAAAATATTTTGGGATTTCAATGGTTAAAAGAAAGTTCCATGTGACTTTAATAGAAGCAATAAAAGCAAGATTCTGAGTTACACCTTCCCTGGATTTGTCTGGCAACATTATAAAATGCTGGAAGTTCTGAACAAATCCTCTATATTAAATATGAGTAAGTGAACACACCAAGTGTGAAATCCTAAAATTCAAGACTTAAAAGTGAATCACAGCACACAGCTGTATGTGATTCTTGCTAAATTGTTCAGATTAAGCTTCTATCTCAAATCCCATAGCAATCAATTTAAAAATGTGTTTCAGTGTAATTGTCAGTTGGAGTAAAAGACAAGGCACAAGAGTTCATATTAGAAAAAGCAACAACTGCTGCAAAGACTGCCCAGGAAACGATAAATGAAAACAATTTGTATCCTCGCTAGGGTCCGTTGATATGGAAATTTTCCGATTAAATATATTGATGGGTTCATATCGAGATATACCGAAATATCGATATTTTCGGTTTTTTCCGTACTGCGCATGCGCGTGTGGCGCGCGCGCGTTCCGGGTGCGCGCGCATTCGGGGCCTATCTTCTCAGGAGGTAAATATCTTTCTCTCTCTGTGTCTCTCACTCTCTCCATCTCTGTGTTTTTCTGTCTGTGTGTCTCTCTCCCTCTCTCCTCTCTCACATCCCCCCCATCTCTATCTATCTGTATATTATCACATCCACCCCGTCTCTCCCCCCCTCCCACCCCCGCCGTCCCTCTCTCCCCCCACCCCCCCCCAGCCGTCTCTCTCCCCCTCCCCCCCCAGCCGTCTCTCTCACCCCCCACCCCTTGCATACCTGTATATTGTATTCGAGGACTGTGAATACAGTATGGCGGCTTTGCACCTCGGTCTGTGCATTGTGTATAGAGATGAGCATTCTGGGTCTTGTAGTTCAGTGTGCTCGCATCCCGATTTTTTACCTCGATATATAGTTTTTTCGATATATCGATATTTTAAAAATGTCTATATCGGCACATCGATATGAAAATTATATTGGGTTTTAGCGATATATCGATATATCGCCGGATCCTAATCCTCGCTACCAAAGTCAATAACCCCGACATTTTCTTCCCCAAAGAAGCTTTAAAATGATTGGCAATGATGACAATCGTAAACTTTTTGAAAAACAAAAAAGTTATTAATAATAATAATCTTTGCATTTAACATAGCATCTATGATATTGGGGTGGGCATCTCAAAGTGCCTCACGTAATTCACTGTTGACAGACTATTCGTTGGGGAATCTGGCAGTCAATATTGTACACAACAATTTTCCACTCCACAAACAGCTATGTGTGAATTTGTGCGAATTTAGCGAAATCACTGGAATCTCCCTTCTCTTTTTAAATTGTACTATGAAGTCATTAAAGTTTGGTGAACAAGGTGAACAAAGATACAGAACGTATACAAATCATTTTCATCTATCTGTCAGTTATTTTTAAGCATTGAACTAAATTATGGTTATTAGATATTTAAAAAATAT
Source organism: Hydrolagus colliei (assembly GCA_035084275.1). Taxonomy (NCBI): domain Eukaryota; kingdom Metazoa; phylum Chordata; class Chondrichthyes; order Chimaeriformes; family Chimaeridae; genus Hydrolagus; species Hydrolagus colliei. The sequence continues at coordinate 36,851 of JAYJKW010000485.1, forward strand.
ATTTCAACAAGTCATACACTTACATCAATAATTGCATCACTCAAATGCTTCTGTTGTCGAAAAAGGACATTCGTTGCTCCAGCAACAAATCCACGAACAGTGACATCGGAAAGAAGGTGATGCTGCTGTAAAGCCATATATGGCAAACAAAGGTAACCCTGGAGAGAAAAAAATAAAGATTATTTTGAATTAGTGGAGTAATGGAATGTTCTCAACAACTAAATAACAACTGTACTTTGTAATAATACTTGTATTTGATAATACAGTAGAAGCCCTTTTATCCGTGACTCGATGAACCGGCACTTCCGTATAACCGACATGCCCCCCAAAAAGTCCCCATTTGATAAACCAGAACAATAGCGGTAGAGCATTTGGAAATGCATAAATAACAGATAATAAAAGAATATTGTATTGGTACTTATTGTTAAAACTGCTCTCTTGCGCTTTTTATCTTTGCTGGTAGATGCTGCGCTTGAAGCCATGATGCTGCGGTTGAGGTTTATAGTCCAGCAATTCTTTTTAACATGGAGCAGGTGAAAAAAAGAGCACGTATGACTTTAAAGTCATACTAGTGACAAGCTGAATACGCTAGCCGATAACCCATATTGTCGTGCAGGTGCAGTATTTCGGTTTGCCGCTAGTAGAGTCAAGAGCTTCGGCCTGCAGCTAGTAGTCGCGTGACTTTAAAATCGTGCAGCCGTTTTTTTTCACCCGCTTGGCTCCATTTAAAAAAGAATCGCTGAACTGTAAACCTCAATCAGTAAAGGCGAGTGTAGTTTTAACAATAAGTACCAATATAATATTCTGTTATTACTTAAAAGAACTTTATAATTTTTTTGTAGTGGGTTTTCGGTCGCGGGCCGCCCGAATATGCGGCAAGCGCTTTAACCGGCATTGGTCAGGTCCCGCGGGTGCCGGATAAACGGGCTTCTACTGTACTTATGTTGTCAAGACATCTCAAAGAACTTCACAGGATATCAATCAATCAAAACTTACATTTATATAGCGCCTTTCATGTCAGGAGGATGTCCCAAGGCGCTATACAGTCAGGTAGGGACAAGGGCAGGTGGGCAGGAGTTGGGGCAGGATGAAGAAGAGATTAAGGAAAATTGACTGCATATTTGTGGGCGAAACGTGACAGCCAAATTGCGCACAGTAGTGTCCCACAAACAGTCATTGAAGTGAGATATGGGGAAAAGGGGGGGAACGATGGCAAGGGGAGGGGTCGGGATAGGGGGAAGGAGAGCAGGAAAACTGACTGTATATTTCTGGGTGAAACGCAGCAGCCAAATTGCGCACAGCAGTGTCCCACAAACAGTAGCAGAAATGGGGCCGGGGAGAAATATATATACTGTAAAGTGGTGCATCTATGCGTGTATTTTGTGTGGATCTATATAAAGTGGTGCATCTATGCGTGGGTTAACATAGCACTATCCCACTGACAGCCATGGAGTGATTGATCAAATGTCGGTGAATAACCAATTGTATGTTTAGACATTTGTCTCTAAAGTAATCCAAAATGCTAATCTTTTTCCCCCCAATCAACAATCAGTCTCAGCTATACAAATTTGCATTGATATACAGAGAAATGTTTATCTATTGTATATAATTTCTCAGGTAGCTCAGATTATCAATTATGAACCAGAGATCCAACAAAAGACAAATACTAAAACTCTGATGATTTGTCACATTATGTCGTCGCTGCATTAAGTAATTACTCCTCGGTCACATTTTTATCCAGCGCCTTGGGACGTCCTCCCGACGTGAAAGGCACTATACAAGTGTAATTTTGTTGTTGTTATATCACAACACTGTGGCATGGCACTTCTTAACGAAGCTTAACCTCAATAAACAAAACTGCTTACATCCTCGGTTCTTTCCGATCTGACTCAGATGCACTTTAAGTTTTAAAATAAACGTTGCAATCCTTCTCATTGCTTCAATTTCATACTGTATCTGGTATCGACAATACACGCATTCATAATCGTCAACACCTTTAAGACTTTAAATACTTGTTGACTCTTGATATGCCTGTTCTCTGTGCCAAGAAGATTAAAATTAAAACAAATATTGAAAACAATTTCCCAAAACATTACCTTAGTAAAGATAGCCAAAGGCATTCCATATTGGTCCTCCTCAAGACCAGAAATTAATCCTGGGACAATTATTGCCTGACCTGTGTTAGCCTGTGGTTGCACTGTGACTGGAATAGAACTGGACTCTGCTGGAAAAACTTCTTTTGGATCTGAATTCTCTATTTGATCCAATCCTTCTTCCTTTAGTCCATTGTCAGTGTCTAGAATGCTAGGATCCAGGGTTTCCCAATCACTCTCTGAAGAGTTTGGAGAAGCATGTTGGGGAGGTTGCAGATGCTGCTGTGGTCGGTCAGTTTGGTCAGATTTCTGTATATCTGAGAATGTCACAACCTTAGCTGCAACTTTAATCTGCTGATCTTTTCGAGCTTGAGCTCCATCATTGAATTCTGGACTAGGGTTTAAAATGTCTGCCTCAGAAATAGAAACATATTCTTCAGTATTCATACTAAATTCCTGAAGTCCAATATCTTCTGAGGTGCTCTTTCTTGGTTTGTACTGGGATGAATCTGCCAGACCATGTTCTACCATTCCTAAAATTAAAAAAAGATTACTAGAAACAAAAGCAGATCGCACAGCTTTCCCCATACGCTGAACACAGGAATATTATCAACAAAACATTTGAATAATTTGACTCTGTCTCTTTGTTTAGCAGTATTGTTTTAGAAATACATTGCACATCTTTTCAAAGAAAAATATCAAAAAAAGCTGAATCTGAAAGAACTGAGGATAAAGGTTGTTTTGCTTCAATGTTAAAAAGAGCCATGCTTTGTGATATAACATTCTTCCTAATTTAATGTCCAATTCAAAATTATGACAAGGGATAAAAAGCAGAAATTTAACGTTCTGATACAATACGGAGGTCAAACTGAAATACAGCAACGATTTGGGGATCTCGTCTCTTAGATACACAGGTTCAAAACAAACTTTAAAATCTTTTAAACTTTAAACAAATTTAAATCTTGCTGTACAACAGCTCAAGTGGAACAAGAAACCAGAAAGGCTTTCAAGATTGTGGGTTCAAGTCCCATGTTGGGAACCAGAACCTATGTAAAGGAGTCTAAGGTGACACTCGAACGCTGGATGTTTCATCCTTCTAATGAAATGTTAAAGCGAGGTCCTGCCCAGGTGGATGTTAAAGATCCCATGGCACTATTTGAAAAGAGAAGGGTGTTTATCCCACTGGCCAACAAATCCCCCAATACAATGGGTCACTCACTCCATGGCCGCTTGTGGGACATTGCCTTGCAAAAATTGGCTACAGTGTTCCCCCAAACATAGTCACTCCACTATAGAAGTTGCAGACATAAGGTACAGTACTATGTCAAATACAACTATTACTATTGCTGTTGCTTGAAACTGTTACAATGTAGCCCCAATATAATGTCTTTACTACAGCATTAGTTTGTTTATAAAGCAAATAGGATGGGAATCCCATTCATGTCCAGACAGCTTTGTTTCCACACACTTGCTTCCCTGGCACATTTGAATATATATTATATATTTTAAAAATCAGAATAATTATACACACTATTTTAAAAAAAATAAAGAACTTGATACAAATAGTAAAAATGGACAAAGTCAGAGGTAGAACAAAGGAGAAAATCATTGAACATATTCAAGACTGAGATTGACATATTTTAAAAGCTAAAGGCATTAAGGGATATGGGTATAGGGTGGTTAAATGGAATTTGGATAGAAGATCAGCCATGATGTTATTAAATTGCGGGGCAGCCTCGAGGGGCTGAATGGCCTACTCCTGCTCTTAATGTTCTTAAAACTGGAAAGAAACTTAGCTTGTAGAGAGTTTTCAAAGAACAAGGCAGTATGTCGAAAGAATTAGAAATAGGTATTTTGTTCCTTTGTTCAACAGAAATACTCCACATAGACTATCTTCTTTACACTATATATTTATACTGTATACTAACAAAACAACAATGTCTTCAAGACGGATCTCAATAACGTAGACGTGATTTATACCTCACTGGGAAGGTGTTACACCAGGCAGTGACATGGACATATTTGGTTTTGGGTATCTCCACCGAAAACCCAAGAGGCCAAAAAGCAAAGTGAAATACAATTTTATTATTTTATATATAAATACAATAGGTCAGGTCACAACATTTTTTGTACAAAATTAAGAGGCATTTTGAATAAGGAGAAGCTATTTCCATTGGTACGGCATAAGAGCGTCATAAATTAAAGTTACAAGAAGTGAAACGAGAAATTAGGAGATGTTTTCACACAAAGTTGTGAGGACATGGAATGCCCTACCAAGTAAGGTGGTAGAGGCAGAGTCCATTATGGTTTAAGACAGTTGTAACTGGAAAGATGTAATTAGGAAAAAAAAATGAAACGTGGAAAGAACTAGTTTTCACTTGTTTGTTGGGAGGGTCTCTTGGAATTGAGCTGGCTCCAGCGTGAAGCACTCAGTAACAGAGGAATATCAGATTTGACCCTGCCCTTTGTGGCAGTTTCAGTAATCCAGCTCCAGAGGCAGGTGGGTCCACAGAATTCCAGAACATTGCTGATGACAGCACAGCCAGTCTGGCTCATCAGTAGGACAGGAAGGAGCAGACCAGTCACTGGGAGCAGGGATTCTTCCCACTCAGCTCCCATTAACCCTGCAATCCCAAAGCGCTAATGGGTAAAGTGGTGTTTGCTGGACCAGCAATGGAAAGCTTGCCAGGCTGGGCTCTCAATGGCAAACTATGAAATTTTAGCTAATTAAGCAACAGCACTACCTCCAGCCCCACTCAGGCCGTCCCCAAGCAATGGACCTCATCTGCCTGTAACTAATAGTTTGCTAAAATGGGCATATCCGTACAGAGAGAGTGCACATTCCATTCAGATACAGGGTAATTTCCATGCGTTATGGGCGTTTAAAAAATATTATAAATATATTAGCCACCCATGTCCATCCAACAATATTAAGTGTTTGGGATTATGCTCCTGACACGAATAGCAAATATAAGTCTGTATTGTATTCAATGCTCGTGCCTACTTAAAAGTAGTTTGTAATCAGTGACTAAAGATCAAAAGTATCCAGTGAACGTTCAAATTGCTTAAAAGACTAGAAGTGTTCCCAAGTATTTATGAATATTGTTTTAGCATTTAATTCATGCAAAGTAATGAATGCGTGGAATAGACAACAACAACTTCGATTTATATAGCGCCATCCACGCCGGACGGCGTCTCAGAGCACTTTACAATAGCGGATCCCAGGACCGAGCCAGGGGCAGGAAGGTGACCAAAAGCTCGGTCGAAGAGAAAGGTCTTCAACTGTGACCTGAAACCGGGAAGAGAGGGGGTGAGGTGAAGCGAGTGAGTTCCAGAGCCTCGGGGCGTAGTGGCTAAAAGCACGGCTGCCGAGGGTGGAGCGGAGAATTCGGGGGACATGGAGGAGGCCAGACCCAGAGGAGCGAAGGCAGCGGGTGCTGGGTTGGGGGGAGAGGAGATCAGAGAGATAGTGGGGTGCAGAGGAGTGGAGAGATTTGAAAACAAGGGTGAGGATCTTGAAGTCGATCCTCTCTGGGTCTGGGATAGGGAGCCAGTGAAGTCTGGCAAGGACTGGGGTAATGGGGGAGCGAAGCTTAGAGCGGGTGAGTATGCGGGCGGCAGAGTTTTGGATAAGCTGAATTTTGTGGATTGTGGTAGAGGGGAGACCGGCGAGGAGGGCGTTGCAATAGTCCAGCCGAGAGGTGACAAAGGCGTGGACCAAGGTTTCGGCGGCTTTTAAGGTGAGGTGAGACCCAGGGAGGTGATAAAGATAAATTGTGCCACCCAATTCAAAATTTTCATCTTATTGAAGAATGTATTTTATTATTTTTAAAACAACAAAATTACATTGATAGACCGCCTGTCATTTTGGGAGGACCCAAGGCGCTGAAAAGCATTTAATTAATTTTATAAAAAATGAATTCATACAATTCAAAATACATGTTTGGAAAAATAATTCATTAATACAATAATTTTAATTCTTCACAAAATGCTCACCTGGAAAAAGTGATAGAACCGTCATCAAAGTTCCAACAAGCCGATTTACTGGCGCCACATAAAACAGAAGCTGTAGAGAAAGCTACTTTAATATGACACTCAAGAGAAAATAATGAAACATTTAAGAAGACTGAATCAAATTTTAGGTAAATTAAGCTAAATTTTACATTTTAGGAAGCTAAGCATAAGAATATCTTTCTCCAATTACACTGTACTGCAGAATCTGCAAAGAACAATATTAACTTTCCAGGAGGAATCAGTATTTAAAAACAATCCCTCACACCGCTGTCAAGTGACTTTGGAACTTTTTACAACCACAAGTGTATAGAGTAAACAAACTGCTTTTCTACCTTAAAATCAAACTCAAATCATACTCAAAATTGTTTCCTTCAACACTTTCAAACAATTGTGATTATGGACTGTATTTTGAACAACACTAAATCTGGAAGGTAAAAAAAATGCTCTCTGCTAATTCTCAGCTAAAATTCTTATAAAATTAAGCCACAAAACTGTCAGACCGTACTTCTGCTTTATTTTAAACATTTCCAATGAACGCAGCCTAGTTCCCCATTGAATCTGATAAATATTCCTGGAAAATCAGACCCATTGCCTCATTAGCAAACTTATGTCAGTTACATCATGTTCACTGGATGCCTTGGATTTTGTCCAATCTATTACAAATAGAAATGGAAGAGACCTTTAAGAAACAATGCAATTTTGAACCAATTCGTATGTTTTCCTCTGGTATTGTGGATTCCTGTAAATCAGTGGTTAGAGCACTCACCTTGTAGTGAGAGATGAAGGTTCAATTCCAGTCAGGTCGAATCCTTGGGCAAGTTTCCTTACTCCACGCGCCCAATAATAATCCCCATCAAAAAACAATAATTAATCAGTCATTTCAATCCACAACTGTTTGTGGGACACTGCTGTGCACAATTGGTTGCCGCGTTTTGCCCAAATATATAGTCAATTTACTTTATATATCCTGTGAAGCACTTTGAGACGTCTAGAAGACGTGAACAGCGTTATATCAAATGCAAGGATTATTATTATTATTATTTATGCAACACTGTTTTCATTCAGAATAAATCTGTGAATGACTCATTCTGAGTTTATATCCATTCATCGACTCACCAATAATAAATGGTCTGACAATAATTTGCATCGAACTGTCAGTTTTCAGCAATGCATACACCACTACTTTTTTTGTAGATACTGCTGAACCACACAACACCTCAAGCAACCCTACACTTTGCAGCTGACCCTCTCTCTATAAGTTCTAAATCAAGAGAGATCTTGGTTATGGCTTTTGTTCAGGTATTGATAAAACAATGAACAAATGGTAGATATCAGTGTTTGTATCCAATATAAATATATACAGTAGAAGCCCGTTTATCCGTGTCTCAATGAACCGGCACTTCCGTATCACTGGCAAGCAAAAAAAAGGACCCCATTTGATAAACTGGAACTTATCCGGTACAATAGCGGTGGAGCATTTGGAAATGCATAAATAACAGATAATAACAGAATATTGTATTGGTACTTATTGTTAAAACTCCTCTCTTGCACTTCTCACCTTTACTGGCAGATGCTGCACTTGAAGCCATGATGCTGCGGTTGAGGTTTATAGTCCAGCGATTCTTTTTAAAATGGAGGATGCCAAGCGGGTGAAAAAAATGGAGCGCAACTTTAAAGCCTTACTAGCGGCAAGCTGATAACGCTAACCCACATTGTCGCGCAGGTACAATATTTTGGCTTGCCGCTAGAAGAGTCTAGAGTTATCGGTTTTCCGCGAGCAGAGTCTAGGGTTATTGGCTTGCCGTTAGTAAGGCTTTAAAATCGTGCTTCAGTTTTTTTCACCCGCTTGGCGTCCTCCATTTTAAAAAGAATTGCTGGATGATAAAGGTGAGAAGCGCAAGAGAGTAGTTTTAACAATAAGTATCAATACAATATTCTGTTATTATCTATTATTATTTAGTCTGGTGTGTATTAAAAGAACTTTAATTTTTTTGTGGTGGGTTGGTTTTTGGCCATGGGCCGCCCAAATATGCAGGCAGGCACTTTAACCGACATCGGCCAGGTCCCATGGGTGCTGTATAAACGGGCTTTTAGTGTAATAATAATCCTTGCATTTGATATAGCGTTTTTCACGTCTTCTAAATGTTTCAAAGCGCTTCACAGAATACACTGTAAAGTGAATTGACTGTATATTTTTGGGCAAAATGCAGCAGCCAATTTCGCACAGCAGTGTCCCATGAACAGTTGTGGATTGAAATTATCAATTTTATTATTGTGGGTTTTTTTTGAGGAATTATTTTGCGTGTGGAGTAAGGAAACTTGCCCAAGATTTCGCCCTGACCTGCCTGGATTTGAACACAGGTCGCACGCTTGTAAGGCGAGTGCTCTAACCACTGAGCTATAAGACTCCACAGGGTATATACAGTAAGATCGTTTGTATATGTATATGGACAACAAATAATTCAGACCACCATACCACAAACCACAAGGCTGAGGTATGTTCCTTTTGCATTTCTATTGAACATATTTCAGTTTCCTCCAGAAGTGTAAATAGAACTAAATAGTTTTCAAATTATCAATGCCAGTTAGAGGAAGATTTAACCATTTCATAAAACCTATTGTGAACAGAAGGCAAGATGTGCAGAATTGAATGCAGAAATGGCTTCCCTTTCTTACCATTTTTCATCACTCACTTTCCCTCTCTGAATACATATCGACTCCATCTTACCTTCTACTGGGGTACAATCCCAAGACTGAGCACCATGCAGTAATTTGCCCCAAAGACAAAGATTTACTCTGAGCTACGATACTGTCAGCAAGCTGCTCAGCAACAAACATCGCAGACAAACTGAATCCCATCCAATTATCCAACTAATGTTTTGTTGTTGTAATTTCAAGCAGAGCACTATCCTGAATATGAGAACCCTGACCAAGGCAGCTAATATGACCATTTTCACAATTAATTTGAACATATAATTAGAAAGTGTTGACAGTCAAGCTCCTTGTAGTCATTGAGCCCCTTTCTTACCTTTTTCTCCAGGAGAATCAACTTAAATAGAATTACAGTCTGGAAAAAGAAGCAAACAAAGCACTTCATTAGCATACCTTACAGTATAGCATTACATATCTTTTCATTTTAAAAACACAGAAGTCCTCTATAAAAGTGCTTTTGAGTGCTCTTAAAGCTGAGCAATGCATTTAATACCATAACAATGACAATTTACATTTATATAGTGCCATTCATACCGGATGGTGGAATGGAGCGCTTTCAACAGTTATTATTATTATTGCAGCGCTTTCAATGGTTAGATATAGCTGTGCACACATTTTTTCTAAGATGGATATTTGGATTTTATGCTGCACAACATTTTGACACTGTCAAAGGAGGCAAGCGGGGATTTTTTGGAGATTAACTGCTTTCGAAGCATGGCACAGAATGTTGGAATACACTCAACATTCAATGATGGTCTTGGTTACAAACCAGGCATAGGCAGGATTTGGGAGGGGCAAACCAGTAACTGGAGCTAGAATTCTTACCATTCAGTTCCTGATAATAACACTGCAAGCCAAGGCTTTATCTGGTAGGGTGATTTTATGTGTGGACAAAGCCAGCCAGGCAATGCATTTAATAACAAGCTGTGCAGCTTTAACTGGTTCAATTTCAGCAGTACCCTGACATATACTGTAAGTCCCTAAACAACGGATTTAGCCAAGCTATGTTGAATACTATCTGAAATTAGGTAAGAAGGGAAAGTGCATTCCATTCCAGACATAAGGAAATTTCCATGTGTAGGTGGAATATATATACAGAACTGGTGTGGTTACTCTTATGCATGATGATGGGTGTCCACATGTATTGGACATCTTGCTGAGCAGTGGACCGACTGAAACACTTTACTTTCGGCCAGGATATACAAATAAATTATTTCAAGTTTTATTTTCCTACAATCAAGTTTTGTTTTCCCCTTTAACATATTGTCTCAAGATATGTAAGAAAATAAGCATCTTAATGTCCGTTTCTCACCTCATATGAAATTCTAAAGGCCAGAATATTCTTAACTAAAAAGCAAAATAAATCCAGTTCGACAAATGATGGGAACCAGTTACTGTACCTTGTGTCTTAAATGAAGAATTAGATCTCGTGGAGACAGACCTAAAGAATTAAAATAAAATTTATATGTTTTGACAACAACTTTGGCCTACTTTATGCCTCCCCCTCACACACACACTCCAAACTGCACAACTAACAAACAAATCTTGTACCACTTTGTCTGCACCATCTGGAAATCCCTCTTGAAAACCGTTTGCCTCGCCCCTTTCCACTCGGCTTTCAAATCCCACCTGAAGACCTTGCTTTTTAACTGTGCTTTCTGTCCTCCCAACCAACTGAACTTGGGCTCCCCACTCAGTCTTTGAAAAGTACTTTGAGATATTCTCTCAACATAAAAGGTGCTATGATAAATTTTGTGAAGATTGAATTCAGTTTTCACAATAATGAAAACACACATGATAACCTCCTACTGATCTCTCCACTTTCATATGATGAATGGAATATAGTCACACAATCCATGGTAGTAAATTTCTGATTGTATTGTAAGTGATGGTAAATGCCCAATGTCATGTAAGATTGTTTGAATAAGCTCTCCCACATTGGATTACCTGATCAATAATCACAACTGACTGATCAGATAGTTACAGCAAAATCACTGTAGAGTAGCACAAAGAATTGACACCTGTAAATTGTCAGGTGGCAAAAGAGCTTTCAGTTTGTGAGTATATCCCACGCAAACGTTATAAATTAAAAACCTGCTTCTAAATGTGATCTTTGCACTGCATTTTACTGAAAGTAAACTAAAGCACCATACCAACATGATAGGTAATGTACATTGGAAAGCATATTTTTAAATGCTTAGTTATTGTTCTTTTTTTTTTCCAACTCATAAAACTTTTACAAAACTGGGACAGAACCAATGCTAGGAATTTTCCTAGTCTTTTTTTTCCCCAAACACAATCAAATCTCACCCAACATCCATAAATTGAATTTGTTTTATTGTTAATGCCAAGCAGTTGAATAATTTTCTTTTGGAAATCAACGTAGGGACACTTAGAATGATTGTTGCTGAGATCAAAAATCATTTATAAGTCCAGTGTGATTAATAATTGATAAAGATAACCTTGACCGTAAAAATATCAGCTGACATAGGAGCATCCTCCACATACCACCTGGATAAGCCCAGGTCATAAACATAATCCTTTGATTAATTGAGTTGCAGTTTCCTAGTTCTGGTTTTAAGAAACAAGCATAATTTCAGTAGAATCCATGTTCTTCTGAGGTACAAGATAGTAGATGAACACAAAACTGAATTCTATCTCTTAATAATATAACCATCCTGAAACCATCTAAATAAAAAGTGTAAGAAGAGGCAAATGCACATTCTGAAAAAATACTGATTGCCAAACATTAAATAACATTTCTAAACTTGCTTCTTGCGTTAAGTGCTGTGTAATATGATTTTAATCCACTTACCCAAGCAAGCCTGGGATCCCTCCAAAGCATATCCTCCTAAAGAGCCATTCATGTGCTCATAAAGTTCCTAGTTCAATATTGGAAAAATATTTTCAGTCTGTTAGAACAGGTGAACAAGCAATATCATTTTAAAATAAAAACTGCATTACATGCTCTGATGCGAGTAATAAAACTTGATGTTAACATATTGTCAATACAAACTGCCTTACAAGTTAGCAAGTTGACCAAGTACTTGTACAATCTTGCATACTTGGCTAGGTGTATCAAAGAAAGCTACAATAAATTATTATTAAATAGTTTAATGTACAGTATTTACAAATTAATGGCATTCATTATTAATAAGACAAAAAAGAAAAATCTTTCAAGATCTCATTACTACCTTATAGTTAACTTCATGCTTCAAAAGCTAGATGTCAGAACAACTAACGATCAAAAAAAAATCCTTCAAAAGGAAAGCATCTCCCATGTTGGAGATGTATAAACTCAGGTTACATGGGGACAGGGGAGTGAGAAAGAAAATCCACAAATATACCTTGAAATTTGGAGCATTGGTGAGGTTCAACAACAACAAAATTACATTTATAGAGCGCCTTTCACGTTGGGAGGATGTCCCAAAGCGCTGAACAGTCAAGTTGGGACCCGAGCACAGGGGGGAGGGGGGAAGAAGGGTCGGGGTAGGTGGAAGGGGAAGGAGAGTAGGAGAGGTGGAAGAGTTAGGAGGGGAGCAGAAGACACGGTCGAAGAGGAAGGTCTTGAGACCGGCCTTGAAGGAGGAAAGAGAGGAAGTGAGGCGAAAGGATTGCGGGATGGAGTTCCACAGTATGGGAGCAGAGAGGCTGAATTAATAATCAATAATAATAATCCTTGCATGTCTTATAGTGCCTAATCAGGTCTTTAAGACGTCTCAAAGCGCTTCACAGAATTTAGTGTAAAGTCAATTTGCTATGTATTTTATTGGTGAAATGTGGCAATAAACACAGTCATTGTATTTGACAGTTCTCATCACATCAAAACTTCTCACCTCAGAATTTTTGTAAAATGTAGTAACTATTTTTAGATTAAATTGAGTTAGGTCATTGTTCAATAACTGCAATCTGACTGAAAACATTTAATGGGTTAGTTGGTCTGATTCAGTTTATGTAGGATTGTTACCACTTGAAAAATAAAGCAAACACTATTCTGCAAGGAATTTTTAGTGCTCATGTGCTACCAAGCCCAAAACTAAGTGCAGTTACAGTAACATCTTACTCAGGGTTTTAAACATCAAAGAGAAAGAATGCTTGTGTGAAAAGTAATTTACTAGATCTTTGCTGAGTACAATCAACACACAATCAGCACATATTAGGCCTTCAAAGTATGAACCAAAAGGTAGAATAGTCTGCCCGCTAGAAGATCAAATGTAAGTATCAGATAGAATCTTTGGAATTAGCTCAAAAGAAAAGCCTTAATTGAATCTGTTTGCAATTTGTATCGCATATTTCACATCAGGACATCAAGGTCTTAAGATGGATTTTGAAGATGGAAGGGTGAGTGATAGGGACTAACTACTAAAGGTTCACGTGAACATCATGTGAATGCTGTAGGAACTTGTAGTTAGTTCCAGTCAGGCACCAATTAAAACAATCTATCCACAGCACAAACATGGTTAGCAACCTTGAGCAAAAGGGAGAGAAACAACTTGTCTACACAAAACACCAGGTGCACATTATAGTTAGTCACCCCCATTATAACTACGCCCCTTTTCTTTGTTAGTTCAGAATCACTCAGAGCAACACAAAGAAACTGCTTTAAAACTTTTTTGCCTGTACTTTTGACATGTGCTGAATAAACTTTGAAAAAACTTCTCGGACTTCAATCTTTATTGAAGAAATACATGATCTAACAGTGAGATAGAGGTTCTCTGGAATGGAGTTCCAGAGAGTTGCAGCAGGATTACATTCAAACAAAAATTTAAAGTGGCAAAACAGGAGTGAAAATCTAATTTGATGAGGGAAGAGTAAATATTGGGAAAGACCAATGACAATGAAGGCTTATTTAGTATCATGGAATTATGAGGTGTCCTATAACATTAGTAACCAATGCTTAAAGCCAGGATACATCTTGTTTTTTTTAGACATAAAGAAAACCTGAAGAGAATTATAATCAAATTGTAACAGACTCAAATGTAAAGACTTCTCACCAAGGAAGCTAGAGTAGAAGGTAATAATAATAATAACAGGTAACAGCTGAAAAGTGGGGAAAGATCATGACACCAGAGAGGGGCATAAATAACTTTAACATTGTTTAGAAGAGAAAGATACACAGTAATTGAACACCCTGACATCACAGATGCTCAAAGCTTCTTAAAGGCATATCGTTTACAGGATTATTCGTATTAGAAACCTGGGTTCACACTATTCGTTTGTGAAGGATACGAATGAAGAGCACTGCAAACTGCAGAAAACAAGTCAATGTGGTTTGTTAAAGAAATTCTGACAATCATTATTAAAAATAAGAAAACCTCACCTTCAGAATAGAAATTTGTGAGAAATCTTTCTCTTCAAAGTAAGCATGTGTGATAAGTTGCAATTTTGCTTGAAGCAATCCATAGAGCGGCTAACAAAAGCAAAACACAATATAATTTAACATTTAAGATAATTAACAGTTATTTGAATAAAATAAACTGACTCGCACATGTAAGACCTTCTCAATTGTGGTACAAGTAAGCCTCGATTTACGACACTTCTATTTAGGACATTTTGATTGAAGGACCATAATTTTTTTTTATCACCTTTTGATCGATGTACAAAACTTGGATTTGTTTTAAGGACCCAAATTTTTTTGGGCGCATGCGCAGTACATATCGCGGTCACATTTCGCACATCCATTTTGTCCATACGCACAGTCCATAGTGTATTCGTGGGTAAATCCAAGTATTTGAACTGGCCAATAGCATGTCACCACGTCATTGTTTAAAAGCCAGCTGGTTTTGAAGCGACACCACGCTAGTGTTACAGTAATTTCCGAACATTCCCGAGCGATTTACAGCCTCTACTGCGCTTCTACCAAATCGGGGAAGAGACAGCAGAAAGTGAAATGAGCAGAGGGAGTACCGCTAGCGGCCAGAAACCCCGCAAAGTCATCACTTTAATATCAAATTGATGGTGATAAAGCGCATCAATTCTGATGAAAAAGGTACGGACGTCGGGAGGCTTTAGGGCTAGCTAGATCGATGGTGGCTACTGTAAAACAGAATAAGGACAATATACTGGCAAGTTCAAGGTGTGTTACAGCTACAGATGCAAGCAGATTAGCAAAACATAGGAGTGATGTGATGGAAAACACGGAAAGAATGCTGAGTGTCTGGATTGAGAATCAGAACCAGCGTAATGTGCCACTCAACACTCTGGTTATCTAAGAAAAGGCAAAATCATTGTTTAGGGAATTAAATGATCAGGAAGGAGAGGCTCAATGGCACCATCTTTCAGTGCTGGCAGAGGGTGGTTTCAAAGGTTTAAAAGACGCTATGGGCTCCACAACATCAAGATGAGTGGGGAAGCTGTAAGTGCCACTGCCACTGTCACACTGCCGGTATTAAAGTTTGCCAGTAGTGTACCGTATTAAAGTTTGCCAGTATTAAAGTACAATACTGTACAGTTACCCCAAGTACCCCTTCTTGCCTATGTGTATTAATTTGTGTGTTATGTTGTGTGGTTTTGTGTGTTATTTAGTGGGTTTAAGGTCCGAAAATTTTGTGAAAAGAACGCATCTCTGGTTATTTAATGGAACTGCATGGGAAATCACATTTCGATTTAGGACGTTTCGATATAGATAGTTTTTCAGGAACGCAACCCCGTCGTAAATAGAGGTTTACCTGTACCAATCTATAAACTGTACTATTGTATATTTTTATTTATGAATCACTTACATTCATATAGTGCTCTTAACGCATGCTTGTGTCTTGGAGAACTTTGGAGTTGAGCCATTAACTTTAACTTAGACTCAAAATCATATTGAAAGTGAGGGATAAAAGCAAACCAGACTATTGCTTAGCATAACAATCTTGCATCTGTCCACCTGTTATTTAAAGTGCAGTACACTGTTATGTTATAACAGTTAAGTTATATTATAGCTACAATGCATCTTTAGTAAAAATGGAAAGAGGTGGTGAAATACATTATACAAAATATAATACTTTTCATCTTTTTGTATATCATGCATGTTGATGCTAACATTGATGGAAAACAAAAAGTCCTTGAAATTGTGTGAAACTGTTTTATGTTTAATGTAAACATTAGGTAACATTTTTAACATTCTCTTTAAGCTAGTGATTGACGAGCAAGATTCTCAGCTTCTAGAAAACAAATATAATCAATTCTGACATTAGAATAAACAGTGAAACAGCTACAAAGTTGGCTAAAATTTTGATAAATAGAAAGTGGGAAACAGCTTTGTACTTAATTAGCCATAGCACTGAGGTTCTGATCTCAAGCTATATATTATTGTGGAAAGCTCCCACTAAGATTAGAGATTGCAATGGAGATCAGGCATTTCCCCAGAAGGAGGGAAGGACGGAAGATATTTTTTTTCCCCACTAAGTAGCTATTTGATATCCCTTCGTGCAGTTCAATGCAGCTATGCCAACGGCCTGAGTAACCATCCTCACAATAGCTCACAAAGGGAAAAAGGTTTCTACCAACATGAACATGTGGTAAATGACTACCAACAGATGGAAAAAAGCCTAAAATGTTCACAAATTATCATCCTGAAGAAAGCACTTAAATGGGAAATGCTCCTAGAGACATTAAATAAAATAGCACGCGAGCATTTCAAATCATAATTTTTCACCCATATACAGTAAAAAGTTTTAAAAAGAACATTCTTACCAAACTACTGAGGACACAAACACTCTTCTGAACAGTTTCTCTTGTGACATCTGCCTGTCGAACCTTGAGTGCCTAAAAATCAGATTTCAGACTTAATACAATAAAATTTATACATCCTTCTCATCGGGAGGACAAACCAAAGTGCATTCACGGTGTTGGACCCAAGTTAAGGCCATAAGACCATAAGAATTAGGAGCAGGAGTAGGCCATTCGGCTCTTCGAGCTTGCCCTGCCATTCAATAAAATCATGGCTGATCTTCTGACCCAACTCTAATTACCTGCCCCATCCCCATATCCCCTAATCCCTCTATTTAAAAAAAAAATCTATCAGTCTCAGCCTTGAAAATGTTCAGGGACTGAGCATCCACAGCCTTCTGGGGTAGTGAATTCCATAAATTCACTGCCCTCTGAGTGAAGAAATATTTCCTCAACTCCGTTCTAAAAGGCTGACCCTTAATTTTAAGACTGTGACCCTTGGTTATAGATTCTCCTACCAGGGGAACCAGTCCCCCAGTCCCTTTATCCATCCCTTTAAGAATCTTATGTTTCAACAAGATCCCCCCTAATTCTTCTGTACTCAAGAGAGTTTATTCAACCTATCCTCAGTCATAGATCAGTCCCCTCATCCCAGGAACTAACCTAGTGAATCTACGCTGCACCCCCTCTAAGGCAAGTATGTCCTTTATCTAATAAGGAGACCAAAACTGCACACAATACTCCAGGTGCAGTCTCACCAAAGCCCTTAAGGGTTAAGGGTAAGAGCCTCAAATGCAAGGATTAAGAGCCGAAAGGGTGGGGAGGCGAAAGATAATTGATAGAGCAGTCAAAAGTTCGTTTAAAATGTGCTTTTAAACAGAAATATGCATTTGCTATCAAAGGTTTATTGGACATAGATAATCTCACATGTGAAACAAAATACTGTCTGTTTAGCTATTTAATGCATTAAAGTATTAATGCATTGTACCATGGTGTGGTAGATCAATTGTACTCTGCACACAGCATTTTCACAAACTCAAACAAATAATGGATGCTATATGGCAGGGTGATTCCAAGGGAATGGGAAAAGTAAAACCAAACAAATAAACAGGGATAAGAAAGTATTATTTACCTGGTGGACCTTCATTCTCCAAATGAAATGTTTGGAATAGATTAGATTTGATCACGCTCAAGAATTTCCAGCCAAGGAAATGCTCATGGTAGTGGTCGACTGAGCTCTTATATTGCATTCTTGTGCGCAGTAAGCCTGTCAGTTCATGCTAGAACCAACATCAGCAAAACGTTCATGGCCCAGGGTACTCTTCAAACACACACAGGCTGGTTATAATACCAGGTTTAATTGTATAACTGAAATCATTGCATACAATGGGGTAACCCTGTAAATAGATTTAATATTTACAGAGAAACAGAATTTTTCGACACAGAAGGCAATTTGGCCCTTTGTGTTCGATCCATTCCCAATCTCAGGCTTTCAAGTCAACCCTTTTAGCAAAGCACTCTCCAGCTCCTTTCCCACATCCCCCAATGTTATACCACTCAGGGGCTACCAAGCACCCTTTACGAAGAAATTCTGTCCAGCCCCGCCTAACTGTTCCAACTCTCATTCCTGAGACTATGCCCCGTCATTGATTCCCAACTGAAGAAAAGGATTCTCCCAACCCCACTTACTGTCAAGCCCCTCCACCAGAATTGTAAAAATCACAAAATAATTTCCTAATCTTGTGTGCTCCACCCCAGCCAGCCTTTTCCCATACATTGACCATTTCATACTCTGCATCGTCCCTGTGAATCTAAAAATACCAGGAAATTTACAATGCCATTTACAAAAAAAGGAGAAAGTTACGTGTGAAATTTGAATATATTTCAAACAGGTGAGTGATGAAACATAAAATAATGTCACAGTCATCTTTTGTCAAGGTCGTCTGTGAAAACAATCTAAAATATTTTCATTGTTTGGCTCGAAGTCAAAGATAAGAAACTGGACTGACTGGAGTGTGGGGACCTGCCTGACTACATACCAAGCCGTCTTTTGAAAAGGAGCCCTTACATGTCAATTATCTAAGTTGGAACAGATGAAAATGGAACTAGTGAAATGGGCTACTTTGACAGTTAGGTATTTAGTAAATTATTTGGGATGCCCCAAGGACAGATCAAAGCAAAGCTACAACCCTAGATGGGGTGGCCGACTACTCAGCCAATGTTACCACCATAGAATTATTTTGTGAACCTGTGATTCAATGGTTTGAGCTCCATCTCACTAAAGGCAAACTAACCTTAGCTTCAATCTGTCGGTAGCAGGAAATACCGTAAACTGTCCTCCGATTCTCACTCCTTGGAGGCAAGTGAAAATATATTGTATCTGAAAGAAATTGAAAATATATATCAAATCATTTGTAAATTACAGAACAAACTCAGTCTGGGTTGAAAAATTATTATATGTGAAGCTGAAAAATATTATTTGCAATTAAGGTGGTACTGAAAGGTGCCTGAAAAGGTGACAGAGGCCGATTTGATAACAGGTTTTAAAAGAGAATTAGATCTTTATTTAGGGAAAACAGGTCTGTTAGGTTATAGGGAGAGAGCGGGGCAGTGGGATTGAGTTGCTCTTTTCAAAGAGCCGGCACAGACTAGATGGGCCGAACGGCCTCCTTTTGTGCCATAAAATTCTATGATTCTATGAAACCTGAAACCAAAATAGCTTCCGAAAAGGAAATACAACACAAGTTACTTACTCATCTTTACCGCAAATAAATTTAAATGAAACCAACAAAAGCTAAATTGGGTGGTTCCATCCGAAAGCTAAATTGGGTGGAAAAATCTAATCTCCAGATTTGTTTGTTCACAGGAATTAACACCATACCTCCCTGGGACTTTCATTTCCAGAGAGAGGCTGCAGAGTTTATTCCAAACTACAGTATGTTCATCTGCTTTCTTAATTTAAAACAAAAATAAAATCAAGAAAGCCTGGCAAAAATGGAAAAAAGAGTGTTTTTTTTAAAAAAAAGGACAATATGTTTTAGGATATTCTTATATTGCTCCTTGTGAATTATAGCAATTTGTGCTATGGTACTTAAATAAATGAATTCATTTTCAGATTTAAGTAACTTTTGGGCAGGTACATCTGCAACTTATTCATGCTTGAGAAGAGGTGGAGATTTCCAATGCATTTTATGCATTTATGTGCAGTTAGTGCCAGACATTGTGGAAGGAAATGATGTTTTCACTGTTGATCCACTGAGATGTGGAGTAAGGCCGGGATAACAACAACAAAACTGAATTTATATAGTGCCTTCCTTGTCAGGAGGAAATCCCAAGGCGCTGGACAGACATTATTCCAAACCCAAGCTCTGTGAAGGGATTGGGAAGGGTGGAGGGCAGGGGGGAAGGAGATTGATCAAAAGCAGTCAAAGAGGAGAGCTTTGAGGTGGGTCTTGAAGGGAACGAGGGATGGGGCGAGGTGGAGGGACTGCGGGATGGAGTTTCAGAGGGTTGGGGTGGAATGGCTGAAGGAGCGCCCGCCAATGGTGGGGTGGGCAAGGCGGGGGATGTGAAGCAAGCCAGAGCAGAGGGAGCGGGCAGATTGGTTGGGGGTTGGAAGGTTGCAGAGGTGGGGGGAGCAAAGCCATGGAGGGTTTTGAAGGTGAGGACCAAGATCTTGAATTGTATCCTTTGTGTGATGGGAAATTAGTGGGGTCAGGTGAGGTTGGGGCTGATACGGTCATGGAGCCTAGCGTGGGTGAAGGCACAGGCTGCAGAGTTCTGGATGATCTGTAGCTTGTGGAGGGAGGAGTTGAGGTGGCAGACAAGCAAAAAGTTTGCATAGTCAAGACTGGATATTATGAATAATAATCCTTGCATTTGATATAGTGCCTTATCACATCTTCTAAACGTCTCAAAGCAATTCACAGAATATATTGTAAAGTGAATTGACTGTATATTTGTGGTCTTAACGCAGCAGCCAATTGTGCACAGTATCCCACAAACAGTCGTAGACTGAGTAACCAAATTATTATTATTTTGTTCTTGAGGGATTATTGTCAGGCATGTGAAGTAGGGAAACTTGCCCATGGTTTCGTCCTGCCGGGAATCGAACCTTAGGTCTCTCACTTGCGAGGTGAGTATTCTAACCACTGAGCTATAGGACTCCACATGCATGTATGAGAGTTTCGACAGTGGTGGTATAAGAGAGTGGCAGAGATGGGCAAAGTTGAGGAGAAAGGCAGAGCAGATCATGGCCTGGATGTGGGATAAAAAGGATAGTTGAGGATTGAACAAAACACCAAGGTTCATCATTGGCTTAGTGAGATGGAGTGGTGATGCTATCAGCACTGTGGTGTGGAGGCACCAATCAGGAGGGCCTTGGTCTTGTTGACTTTCAGCTGAAGTAAGTTAGCTCTCATCCAGGACTTAATTGTCTTCTATCCAGATAACAGTGGTCCTGGAGTCAAGAGTGCAGGCAGAGGTACAGTTGGGTGTCATCTGTGTACATGTGGAAATTGATGATGTCACCAAGAGGGAGCAGGTAGACGTTGAAGAGGAGAGAGACCAAGCACAGAGCCCCGAGGAACGCCACACAATACGGTGAGGGGGCTACAGGAGAAATTGTTTGTGGAGGTGAAGTAGAGGCAGTGTGAGAGGTACAAACGGAACCATTCAAGGACAGAACGAAGGTTGAGGTGAGAGTAGAGTCGGGGATAAGGATAAAGTGGTTGATGGTGGCGAAGGTAGCAGAGGTCAAAGAGGACGAGGTAGCAGAAGGAGCCCTGAACAAAATGCGATTTTCCACTTTAACCAGAGCTGTTTCCATGTTGTGGGCGGCACGCAAAAACGATTGGAGGGGATCGTGCAGAGAGTGGTGGAAGAGGAAAGAGTGAAACTGGGAAGCAACAAGACCTTGGAGAGGAAGGGGAGATGGGATGGTAATTTGAGGGCAGGAATGGGTCCAGGAAGTTTTTTTTTAACGGATTGGAATGATGATGAGCATTTTTAAAAGGTGTGTGTGGGGGGGGGGGAAATCAGCACCAGTGGACAGGGTGAGGTCAATGATGTTTGTGAGTAGATGGGCAAGGAGGTGGACCTGGGAGGTAAGGAAACTGGTATAGTAAAAGCCTGTTTATCCGTGACCCGATCAACCGTAATTTCCTTTTAACTGGCACCTTTTTTAACTGCCCCCAAAAAAGGCCGCATTCGATTAACCGGAATTTATGTGGAAAAATGCATTAAAAAATTTTTTTGTGTGTGTTCAGCTGAATATCCGGCATATGCTTTAACTGGCATTGGCCAGGTCCCAAGGGTGCTGGATAAACGGGCTTTTACTGTAGTGAGTTTCATGTGGGTTAAAGTGGTGATGAGAAGAGAAAGATGTGGGGGACGGGATTGAAGGTGTTGAGGGAAGGATAGGTAGCGGGTGAGAGGGGGAGATGGGGAGAGAGTGGAGCAAAACGCAGCAGCCAACTGTACATAGGAGTGTCCCACAAATAGGCATGGAGTGAGCGATTTTTTGTTTGGGGGGGGGGGGAGGGATTAGCCCCAGAAAGTGATCCACCAATTGACTAACAACCAGGATCCTATTTACTTCTAGGCGAACACAGGCGTGAAAAGTAAGGAAATCCACCTAAGGTTTTGCCTTGCGCAGGAATCAAAAACCTGGATTTTCACAAGTGCAAGCTCGCTTGCTCGCTAGCTAACCACCATGCTATGGGAAGCTACTACTTCTCATAGCAGTACAGGGGAAGTAAAGAGAAGAGAAGTAAAACTAATACTGAAATTAGGCTCAGCTTTACTTCTAACTTACCTTCCTGATAGTTATGGGCTCCATCTGGGAGAGCCAGAAATGGCAAGTATTTCCACTCCTCGGGCAAGCTGTGGCTGTCATGCCCTTCCCCTGGAACTAATGGGGGATATGAAAATTCAACCTGAAGTTACAAGAAGAAAGAATATATTGAGCATTAGCAGCATATAATAAAGTTGTATTTTACACAGTTTGCAAAATTTGAACAGGAGTTCTTATATCCTAAACATTTCTACTGGGAGCAAGGAAACAACACTCAGCTCCTGTTAACCCTGCAAGCCAAAACCCTAACAGGTAGTGTGGTCCTACAACAACAAAATTACATTTATAGAAGGCCTTTCACGTCTGGAGGATGTGCCAAGGCGCTGAACAATCAGATCGGGACCCGAGCAAGGGAGAGGGGCATGGTAGGGGGGGGAGGACTGGGAGAGAGTTAGGAGGGGAAGCGAGAGAGTTGGGAGGACAGCAGAAGGCACGATCGAAGAGGAGGGTCTTGAGACCGGGTCTGAAGGAGGCAAGGGAGGAAGCGAGGTGAAGGGACTGTGGGATGGTTCCAGAGGGTGGGGGCAGAGAGGCTGAAAGCCTGTCCGCCGATGGTAGGGTGGGTCGGGCAGGGGAAATGGAGCAGACTGGAGCCCGCTGAACGGAGGGGGAGGAGAGGTTCATAGGGGAACAGCAGGGGAACATAGGGGAACAACACCATGAATGGCCTTGAAACTGAGGACGAGGATCTTGTATTCAATCCTTTGGGATAGGGATCCAGTGGAGCCGGGCAAGGGTGGGAGTGATGTGGTCACGGAGCAGGTGGCATGGATTTAGCTGGTCAAAGAGCTGGAAAGCTTGCCAGACAGTAATATCAATGGCAAGCTACGTGATTTTAGAAAGTATTGGGTGCAGATTGGGCCAATGTTTGGAGACCCCAGAGTGTGCAGTACTACAATGCACACTCTAGGGTCTCCAAGCTTTGGCCCATACCAATCTGCACCCAATCAATACTTTCTGCAATTAGGTAAGCAGGATACTAATAATCCTTTCATTTGATATAGCATCTTATCACATCTTCAAGACTCTCAAAGTACTTCACAGAACATAATGTAAAGTGAATTGACTATTTTGTGGGAGAAACGGAGCAGTCAATTGCAGAGCAGTTTCCCACAGTTATATACAGAATAACAAAATTATTATCATAATCTTCTGAAGGGATTATTACCCCCGAAAAAGCGGTTTGCTAATCAACTAACAACCAAATTCCTATTACAGCAAGCTAAACAGAGGCATTTTGAGTAAGGAAACTTGCCTCAGGTTTCACCCAGCCTGGGATTCGAACCCAGATGCTCTCGCTTGCGAGACAAGAGCTCTAACCACTGAGTTCCAGGACTTCGCCAGGGAAAGAGTGCGCATTATACCCCAACAATCTATCTCTGGAATTTCCATGTGTAGGTGGGATGCGTGGAATTCGCAGATTGGTTTGGATGCTCTTAAGCTGGTGATGGGTTCTGTTATGTGTTAGACACCCAGCTGCCCCCCAAAAAAATTCTGCAAAGTTAGAATATGTAAAATATTTCAGTAAGAATCTATTCATGTTTTGAATTCCATCTTTAAGTTAAATAAATTGGATTTTGTTACACCACAAGATACATCATGTTCCTTCAACCTGTATATGGAAAAGAGGAACAGAAAATACACGGAAGCTTCAGTCAGTGAAGAAACCACAGTACAATTACTGGGAAATAATTCCGTAAATTAATAATGACTGCTAATTCTTAAAAAAAATTTAAAATACAAAGTATTTATATACATATTACAAGGTACAGTACAGGTATTCCTCCCCAACTACGTTCCTGTAAACCTTTGCGGTTGGAAAAATCGCGGTTGGAAAATACAGGGCGCTATGCGAAACATGGGGATAGGGGGAGCAAGTTCACGTTTACTAAAACTAAACACAAAAAAACACATGCAGTTATAACATACATGGGGAAAGGGGGAGTAAGTTTGGGCGTATCTGCAGCAATCCGCGAGGCTGTCTGACTGACTCTCTACCCAGAGAGAGAGAGAGACACGGAGGGTGGGGTGGTGACACAGAGGGCTGGGGGGGGCTGTCTGACTGATATACAGAGGGTGGGAGGGGGTGACACGGAGGACTGAGGAGGTGCTTTCTGACTGATACAGATAGACACAGGGAGAGAGAGGTAGAGGGGAGGGGTGGGGGGAAGAGGTGAAATTGAGAGAAAGTGAGAGGGAAGTGGGGGTGAGAGAGGGGAGGTGGGGGGGAAGAGAAGGTGAGTTAGAGAGAAGGTGAGAGAGAGAAGGAGAATGGGGGCAGGTGGGGGGGAAGAGAAGGTGAGTCAGAGAGAGGTGAGAGCGGGGGTGGTGGTGACATGGAGGGCTGGGGAGGGGTGACACGGAGGGCTGGGGGGGTGCTGTCTTGACTAATCTACAGAGAGACAGACACGGAGTGTAGGGGGGGGTGACATGGAGGGTTTGGGGGGGGCTGTCTGACTGACTGATAAGACAGAGAGAGGGGGGGGTGGGGAGAAGAGAAGGTGAGTCAGAGAGAAGGTGAGAGAGAAGGGGGGGTGGGGGAGCGGGGGAAGAGAAGGTGGGTCAGAGAGAGAAGGTGAGAGAGAAGGAGGGTGGGGGAGCGAGGGAAGAGAAGGTGGGTCAGAGAGAGAAGGTGAGAGAGAAGGGGGGTGGGGGAGCGAGGGAAGAGAAGGTGGGTCAGAGAGAGAAGGTGAGAGAGAAGGGGGGTGGGGGAGCGAGGGAAGAGAAGGTGAAATGTGAGAGAGAGTGGGGGGTGATGGAGGGGAGGGTGGGGGGAAGAAAAGGTGAAATAGAGAGTGAGATCTGCAGATGCTGGCAGCCAACGCTCTCAAACTTGCTAGCTAGGCTGCAGAGAAGTAACAATAAATTCATGTTACTGTATTTACCTTAATCCTAAGAGAGAAGCGTTGTCACTGGTGTAGGCTTCTGTAATTAATGTGTTCATTAATATCTCAAATTATTGTATTGGCGATTTGAGACATATGTAACCAATTGCACCTGATAGGACTTGGTTGTGACCAGCTTGGAAGAGGAGACAAGGGATTGTGTATAAACAACAAAGTGTTTTCAGTTTATATCAGCAATCGTCTCATGGAGATATGGTCTGCAGCTGGAGAGGGAGCTGTGTTGCGTTTGTTTTTGCACAGGAACCATCTTGCAAAGGACAATGGGTGAAAGGTCACCCAATGAACTGAATAAAGGGAGATCGATTCAAGAAGAGAGAAATCGAGGAAGAAGAAAGGAGAGATTGGAACTTGGAGTCGCAAATCCATGTTTCAGCTTCGGGAGAAAAGATCAAGACTGAGTGGAACAACTCTAGGTGCACAATGGTACTTGGATACCGAACTAGAATTGGCACAATAATACCCAGATACTGGAAATTGAACTGGGAATGGCACAATAATACCTGCATACTTGGAAATGGAGATCGAACTGGAAATCGTACAAAAACACTTGGATACCGTTTGATGGACATATTTGGACTAATCTGGACATTAAATTGTACTTTGCTACTCTATCTCTCCCACAGCAGACGGTTTGGTCAACTTTGGTCAACTCATTGTGAGCTATGCGTAGATAAGTAAGCATTGTTGTGATGAATACTTTGAATTTCTTATAATTATTACTAACCTGAATTAATAAAGATGCATATTAATTGTACAACATTTGTATCAGTCCTTACTTCACCGCAGGGTCACAAATTTAAATAGACTCTTACACTGGTTGATTGCAACATAGCAACTGGGTCCTAGTGCTACACGCTATGTTAAACTTGAAAATTTAAACCCGAGGATTTAAATCACGGATGCACAAAACAGTTTGCGAGGGTTGTCGCATTCAGCAAACCGTGGATGCCTGAGTTTCGTGGTTGGCGGTTGGGGCAGGATACCTGTATATATTTTTTCTTCAAAGGGACTTCTTACAAGTCAATTTGACCAAATAAATTTAATATTGTAGGGAATTTCTTAAAAATAAATCCTTTAAATAATTTTTTCTATAACCATGTCAATTAACTGCAAAAAAAATCACATTCCAGCAAATCTTGCATACGCTGTATTACACAAGATCAAAGTAGCTCTACTCGGCTTCGAGGAACAAATTGTTCCAGCTTTCATTTGTTTGAAACCACAGTATAAACACTTCAAATCACGACAATCTTTAAAGTCATCTTTGAAATGATATTTTTGACTTGGGAAGATCGAGAATAGAATGTGCATTCACCCTTTCAAATTACAATGATCTCTGCAATGCCCTTACCACAGTATTTTTTTGAAAAAATCATTGGAAAGGAGGTTCTGAAAAACATTGTTACTTCTATCCTAACATTTAGGGGAACAGATGTCACCTTTAAAACACAAATGCAGCACAATTACTTACTTTTTCATTTAAAACAAATTCACAGTAAAATCCTAAAATATTAATGAGGCCATCAGAAACTGACAGAAACAAAGAAAAGCACCTTATTAAAGCCTCTGGGAAACTGCGACTGGCAGCTGTTATCATTATAAAATGAAACAGAATAAAGAGAAACTAATATCGTACTCCCCAGATGCTGCAATCTCAGGGCTGAGCTAAATATTTAATTCCTCCTCTAATAAGCACATGGCCTATTTGCTGGTTTATTTTACACTCTACTGCAGTACAACCAGGAACAGCATGATTAATTCAGTTATAAATCAGACAGCTTGTTACTGTGTGGCAGTTGTTCAGATCAATTCTCCCTCTTGCACTCCTTATTTCTTTAACTAAACAACACAGTTAGGTTAATGTCAAAATAATCCACTAAACTCTGAAACCAAGGGTACTCCATGCAGTGTGCACTGGAAAAAAAAAGGGAAACCCAAACCTGTTCCTTTTTGAGGGCCGAAGGACCTAGGTTATTCGATTGGAAATTAATTGCCAGTATAGTGTGCTCGACAACACACCATATGGGAAACACAATAACTTAATTATTGTACTGTATTGTATGAGAAATAATGTTACGTTTAACAAAGCTGTGACAAAGGTCAGGCACTGGAGCTAGTCCAAAGGGACTGAAATTCATTTTTCAAACACATGACAGAGCACCAATAGTTCACATCCACGTTTCAATTACAGAGTGCTTCCATAGTGTTCACGGCTCAACTCAAAAGTTTTCCCTTTTTTTCACATAAACCGGGAAATTCCATGAGTAGGTGGCAAGCTACAGGTGGAACTCTTGTTCTGGTCCAGATACTCTGAAAGCATGGTGGTGGTTTTCCACATTTCAAAAAAGAGAATGCGTACTTGAAATGTGCATTTCAATGACATCAATACAAATTCTGAAAATGTCTGTGTTCAGTGCTGAACTCCAAACGCAAACAAAGTTTGTGAAAATGCGCAAGTATTTGAGGAAATACTGGGAGTAAAGTACAGTAGTAAAATATTGTTTCAATGCTGCATTTCAATGCTCTTTAAAATTTAAAAGAATGAGGAAAAACAAAATTACATTTGTATAGCACCTTTCACGTCTGGAGGGTGTTCCAAAGCACTGAATGAGTAGCTGGGGATCAGGATGACTATCTAAGGCAGTGGTTCCCAATCTTTTTTTGCTGCGACCCAATTTAGCCTTCAATTGGTCCTTCCACCACTAGAGGGCGTTATCTCGACTGAAGCTCAGCTCAGGCAAAATGTTATCCGTCTGTTAGGGGACTCAGCGGAATTCATAAGTATGCTCTTTATACAAAGTGATTGGCGGTATCGTATTTTTGTTAGCATTAAAAGCTTTTTTTTTTAAGCGTTAAAAGTGTTTGTTTTAGCATTAAAAAAGCAAAAAAAATTCTGATGACCCTTTGCGACCCTAATGAAGACCCCCTCGAACCTGATTTGGGTTGAGACCCGAGGTTGGGAACCACTGAGCTAAGGGAAGGTGTAGGACAAGGGGGATGGAGACTGACCGAAGGCACAGGTCTTGAGATGGGTATTGAAGGAGGCAAAGGAAGGGGCTAGGGACTGCAGGATGGAGTTCCAGATGTGGCTGAAGGCCCGCCCAACAAAGGTGGGTGTGGGATGTGAAGCAGGCCAGGTCCCATTGAGCAGAGGGAACAGGCAGGTTGGTAGGGAGTTTGGAGGTTGCTGAGGTAAGGCGAAGCAAGGCCATCGAGGGCTTTGAAGATGAGTACCAGGATCTTGAACTGTATCCTTTGCCTGATGGGAAGCTAGTGGAGTTAGCCGAGGATGAGGGTGATAGGATTGCTGAGCCTGGTGCAGGAGATGAAATAGATCTGGATGATCTACAGCCTATGGAGGGAGGATACGGGGAGTCTGTCAAGCAGGGAGTTTTGTCATATGATAATATAGATTTGTTTGCCTGACATCAGCCCAAATCCAACACCATGCTTAAGAGTTGCCAAAGCAACAATAACATTTGTATGGTGCTTTTCACATCAGCAGGACGTCCCAAACATACAAAGTGCCACAAAGCTGTGTCACCTACAGATGGAAATTACTCTGTGTCTGTAATGGAATGCATATACTGCACCTCCTCACCTAATTCCAGAGAATGTCAGGCATCTAAGGCTTGGACCGACCCCAGAGTGTGCGCTAGCGTTCTCCTGGAGTTGATCCAGCTAAAGGTGCATGGCTCCCCATTGAGAGCCTAAAAGTGCCTTGAAATTTTGTTTCATTGTAAAAGTCTAAATTCGACCCATTGAGAGAACTGTCTGGCACTTTTCCTGCTGCTTGTCCAAATAGAATACTTGGGGTGGGAGGGGTGATTCTTGGGAGTTATTATTTTGCTTTTAATTGATTAAATCAAAAACATTTCCTTTCTATTAACGTGTAATTCACATTAGCTGCTTCCATCTATATCAGCTCTCCCACTAATCATTTTAAATTGTTCAGACTCAATCTGTTTTTCGCACATAATGAAAGTTTAGGTCTGGAAACTTCAGAAAACAGGATGATAGGAACCAGTGGGCCATTGAGTTCCTCGAGCCTTTTAATAAATAAAAACAATAATAATCCTTGCATTTGATATAGTGCTTTTCACGTCTTCAAGACATCTCAAAGCACTTCACAAAATATACAGTACTGGAACTCCTCAATTAACATTGGGGATGTGTTTGTGAAAAGCGTGATTTTAAGTGAAACAACATATTACCATAACCCCTATTGATAGCATTAGGGCCTAAGTTCCTTCAGTACATTTCTGGTCTAAATTTTCTTACACTAGTATTAAATAAAGACCAAAAACAACACTAATAGTATTGAAAATCAAAATAAAAGATTAATAAACATATAAATAAGGTAAAAATACAATCAAGAGAACACTTACTGGAGATGGTTTATGTGGTAGTGGGAGGGGGCATTCAGATGAAGGGGCGGGAATACCTGCTTCTTGTACGGATTACCTGCTTCTTGTATGGATCCCCAGAGGGGCCTCCCTCACACCGCGTCACCAAACAGCTGATCGCTGGCAGGCGTTTGCACCTTCGTACATTGTTTCTAAAGTTGTCGAAATGTATGAATGCATTTCATACATTTCATCGGAACGACTCTGCCCCCTCCCACTACCACATCAACCATCGACAGAAAGTGTTCTCAATTGTATTTATTATCTTATATTTATTAAATAACCTCATATAAAATGTAAAATGCAATCAGCTAATATCCCTTCAATTAATCCAATTTTCTAATTGTGTTTCATAACCACAGTAAAAGCCCATTTATCCAGCACCCCCGGCACCTGGCCAATGCCGGTTAAAACCGTGTGCCGGATATTTGGGCGGCAAGCTGCTGAAAACCCAACTAAATTTTTTAAAACTTTTTTTAAACATACCATATTAACAGACTAAATAAATCTGAATAACAGAATATTGTATGGATACTTTTCAATAAAGCAATAAATATTGATTACAGTCTATAAACACAGCACACAATCACAAAGCAAACTTCTTCACTGGTGGACTGTAGTGTCTTAAAGCGGTACTGTCTTTTTTTTCTTTCTCTCCTTCCTTCTCTCTCTCACACACATGCACTCAGTCAGTCTGGCATCTCAATGGCTCCAAACCCAACCCCCTTCCATTCCTCTCATTTTCCATCTAAATTAATCAACTCACCCCCCCTCTCTCTTCCCTCCTCTCCCCCACCTCTCTCTCCCCCTCCCAATCCTCTTTCTTCCCCCCACCCTCTCTCTCCTTCTCCCACCCCACCCCCCACCAAGACAGTGTATAAACCCACAATACCATCAGGTTACACAGGCAATGTAGTATCCATCAGAGAGAGAGGAAAAGGAAGGAAGGAAAGAGGGAGAGGGAGAGGAAGGAAGGAGAAGGGAGAGAGAGAAAAGGGAGAGGGAGGAAAAACAGTATAAGATGAAAAACCGGAAGTGCCACTACCGGCATCATTCAGAACTAATTGTACTGTACTCTCGTGTGACAATCGACTCATTAAATGCGCCACCGCGATTGTACTGGATAAGATCTGGTTATTCGAATGGGGACCTTTTTTTTGAGATGCCTGTTATACGGAAGTTACGATTGATCGGGTCACGGATAAACGGGCTTTTACTATATTTATTAATTCACCAACAATGTATAATCAAAACATATTGGTACGACGAACAGAGGAGTACCAGTAATGTAAAGTGAATTGACTACATACTTTTTGTGTGGGCAAAACACGGCAGCCAATTGACACAGCAGTGTCCAACAACCAGTCATGGATTGAAATGATCAATTTTATTATTTTGGGGGGGAAGGGGGTTTTGTTATTAGGCGAGTGGAATAAGGAAACTTGCCCAAGGTTTCGCCCTGCCTGGATTCGAACACAGATCTCACGCTTATAAGACGAATGCTCTAACCATTGAGCTATAGGACTCCACATTTTCTGCCATTCTATTTGATCATTGCTGATCTGTACTTCAACTCTAATTTCCCCCTTTGCTTAATATCGCTTGCTGACCTTCCCAAAGAAAAATTTGGTTTGGATGCAGAAGACCCTTTGACTATATGATGTAAATTGAAATTGATAATTTCTTATGGATAAAGGGATATTGGGATAAGGCGGGCAAGTGGAGTTAGATTAGAAGATCAGCCATGATCTTATTGAATGGCTGGGTAGGCTCGAGGGGCCAAATGGCCTACTTCCACTCATTCTTACGTTCTTATGTAATCTATTCCAAAAGCTCACCCATGTCAAATCTGATGCAAAGCCAAGTTTTTTTAAAAAACTGAATCTACTTGTCTGATGCCTACTTCTTAGTAATCTTTTCAACCCGTTGATTACCCGCTGTGTAAAGAAATACTTCCTGCTGTCTGCCGTGAATTGACCTTCACAACACCGAACTTAGAGCAGGAAATACAAGTCATCTTTCCCACTGTAAAATCAAGTGATGGTGAATTGCTCAGTGATATAATGAGGCTTAGTTATTTGGGGAATCAATGACTGTAATAAAACTCCTGATGTTTGTGAAACCACCTGGTTATAATTTTTTTAGAATTAACATGAGCTAGCAAAAAAAAATCAACATGATAGCTGGTTAAGGATTAATTCTAAGTTATGAAGACAAATATCCTGGAGCAGGAAATTATAGCTTGAGCTTCAGATTTTCATATTTAAACAATTATCAGAATACAACAGACGATAGATCACAATGAAAGAACTGCGCAAGTAAGCTGGAGCATCTGAACAGTCATCAAAAATTAATTTTAATTCCAATCATTATTATCATTCCAATCAATAATAACCTGGTTATTATCTCCCTTTAGTAAACTGCTCTTTAAAATTTTAATTCTTTCAATTTTTGAGCATTTCAAAACTAATGGAGTTGGAGATGACACAATGGGCACCTTGTTCACTTGTACAGTTTTGAACAAACAGAGGACATTATAAAGACACCAGCCTGTACTAGAATGCAAGTGATGCTCCTTTTAACATTTGACTTTGTTTCAAGCTAAAACAAACACCAGTGTGCCAAATTAAAAATGACAAGGCCGCAACCCAAACCAGAAATATATATAACACCATTCCAGCAGAACAAAACTCAGGCAGTTTTAAGCAGTTCTAAAGAACCATTAATTGCCTGAAACACAAGATTAGATTAATGACTAAAAACCACTGCAGGATGCATCTTAATTTTTGCACATAACATACAAGATCCTGAACAGCTTTAGGAGAAATGATTCAAGTATGCTTCAGTTGTGTTTTTATGCTGACAAGGACTGCTGTTGCCAATAGTGGCAGTGCGCCACAGGCTGAGATGGCGTTCACAATGCAAGACTGACTGTTATATAAAGACTAAAAGTTAATCAAGAAGCTGTTTCCAGTCGCTTCTCGGGAATTTCTATTGTCTAAATATTTTGTTCAAATTGTACACGTGCCCATTAGATATCTTCAAAATAAATACATTCTGAAAAAAAATCTATCGACATCCTATTGACTAGTGACTTATTCAGTAGATAACACACTCTTCAGCAGATAACACACTATTCCAGAACAGCATGACCGTCCTCAATTATTTTAAAAAATCTTTCAAATTCATTAAATCTAACAGCATTGCCATACCTAAATGCCCAATTTAGCTTACAATGGCACCTGTTCTCCCACTCTCCCCAACCCATCTTCTCCTCTCCCAATCACTCTCCCCCACACACCTCTTCCCCCAATCAATTAATTACTCTTCTCCCATCCACTCCTCCTATACCCTTCCTCCTCCAACCCCATAAACTCACACCAACCAGTTCCTTTCCCCAACCTCCCCTCCCTCTTCACCTCCCCTTTTCCACCTCTCCTCACCCCACCTCTCCTCACTCCCACCCACCACCACAGCTCTCCTCCCACCCACCCACCACCCCCACCACAGCTCTCCCCCCACCCACCCACCACCCCCTCTCCCCCCCACCCACCCACCACCCCTCTCCCCCCACCCACCCACCACCCCTCTCCCCCCACCCACCCACCACCCCTCTCCCCCACCCCCCCACCACCCCTCTCCCCCACCCCCCCACCACCCCTCTCCCCACCCCCCCACCACCCCCTCTCCCCCACCCCCCCCCACCACAGCTCTCCCCCACCCCCCCACCACCCTCTCCCCCACCCCCACCACAGCTCTCCCCCACCCCACCACAGCTCTCCCCCACCCCCACCACAGATCTTCTCCCCCACCCCCACCACAGATCTCCTCCCCCCCCCACCACAGCTCTCCCCCACCCCCACCACAGATCTCCCCCCACCCCCACCACAGATCTCCTCCCCCCCCCCACCACAGATCTCCTCCCCCA
>JAYJKW010000291.1:0-5000 GCA_035084275.1 Hydrolagus colliei
TTCGGAGGGTTCATAAACCAAAGCAATTGCAGAAACGACTAAGTGTCGTTCGGGGGGTTCGTAAACCACATTGCTTAGCAAAAACGACGAAATTTGTTAAGGAGGGTTCATAAACCAAAGCCCTTGCAGAATCGACTAAGTATCGTTCGGGGGGTTCGTAAACCAAATTGCTCAGCAAAAACGACGAAATTTGTTTCGGAGGGTTCATAAACCAAAGCCCTTGCAGAAACGACTAAGTATCGTTCGGGGGGTTCGTAAACCAAATTGCTTAGGAAAAACAACCGTTTGGTTCGGAGGGTTCGTAAACCAAAGCCCTTGCAGAAACGACGTAGTATCGTTCGGGGGGTTCGTAAACCAAATTGCTTAGCAAAAACGACGAAATTTGTTTCGGAGAGTTCATAAACCAAAGCAATTGCAGAAACGACTGTGTCGTTCGGGGGGTTCGTAAACCAAATTGCTTAGCAAAAACGACGAAATTTGTTTCGGAGGGTTCATAAACCAAAGCAATTGCAGAAACGACTAAGTGTCGTTCGGGGGGTTCGTAAACCACATTGCTTAGCAAAAACGACGAAATTTGTTAAGGAGGGTTCATAAACCAAAGCCCTTGCAGAATCGACTAAGTATCGTTCGGGGGGTTCGTAAACCAAATTGCTCAGCAAAAACGACGAAATTTGTTTCGGAGGGTTCATAAACCAAAGCAATTGCAGAAACGACTAAGTGTCGTTCGGGGGGTTCGTAAACCACATTGCTTAGCAAAAACGACGAAATTTGTTAAGGAGGGTTCATAAACCAAAGCCCTTGCAGAATCGACTAAGTATCGTTCGGGGGGTTCGTAAACCAAATTGCTCAGCAAAAACGACGAAATTTGTTTCGGAGGGTTCATAAACCAAAGCCCTTGCAGAAACGACTAAGTATCGTTCGGGGGGTTCGTAAACCAAATTGCTTTGGAAAAACGACCGTTTGGATCGGAGGGTTCATAAACCAAAGCCCTTGCAGAAACGACTAAGTATCGTTCGGGGGGTTCGTAAACCAAATTGCTTTGGAAAAACGACCGTTTGGATCGGAGGGTTCATAAACCAAAGCCCTTGCAGAAACGACGTAGTATCGTTCGGGGGGTTCGTAAACCAAATTGCTTAGCAAAAACGACGAAATTTGTTTCGGAGGGTTCATAAACCAAAGCCCTTGCAGAAACGACTAAGTATCGTTCGGGGGGTTCGTAAACCAAATTGCTTAGGAAAAACAACCGTTTGGTTCGGAGGGTTCGTAAACCAAAGCCCTTGCAGAAACGACGTAGTATCGTTCGGGGGGTTCGTAAACCAAATTGCTTAGCAAAAACGACGAAATTTGTTTCGGAGGGTTCATAAACCAAAGCAATTGCAGAAACGACTAAGTGTCGTTCGGGGGGTTCGTAAACCACATTGCTTAGCAAAAACGACGAAATTTGTTAAGGAGGGTTCATAAACCAAAGCCCTTGCAGAATCGACTAAGTATCGTTCGGGGGGTTCGTAAACCAAATTGCTCAGCAAAAACGACGAAATTTGTTTCGGAGGGTTCATAAACCAAAGCAATTGCAGAAACGACTAAGTATCGTTCGGGGGGTTCGTAAACCAAATTGCTTAGCAAAAACGACGAAATTTGTTTCGGAGGGTTCATAAACCAAAGCCCTTGCAGAAACGACTAAGTATCGGTCGGGGGGTTCGTAAACCAAATTGCTTAGCAAAAACGACGAAATTTGTTTCGGAGGGTTCATAAACCAAAGCAATTGCAGAAACGACTAAGTGTCGTTCGGGGGGTTCGTAAACCACATTGCTTAGCAAAAACGACGAAATTTGTTAAGGAGGGTTCATAAACCAAAGCCCTTGCAGAATCGACTAAGTATCGTTCGGGGGGTTCGTAAACCAAATTGCTCAGCAAAAACGACGAAATTTGTTTCGGAGGGTTCATAAACCAAAGCAATTGCAGAAACGACTAAGTATCGTTCGGGGGGTTCGTAAACCAAATTGCTTAGCAAAAACGACGAAATTTGTTTCGGAGGGTTCATAAACCAAAGCCCTTGCAGAAACGACTAAGTATCGGTCGGGGGGTTCGTAAACCAAATTGCTTAGGAAAAACGACCGTTTGGTTCGGAGGGTTCATAAACCAAAGCAATTGCAGAAACGACTAAGTGTCGTTCGGGGGGTTCGTAAACCACATTGCTTAGCAAAAACGACGAAATTTGTTAAGGAGGGTTCATAAACCAAAGCCCTTGCAGAAAGGACTAAGTATCGTTCGGGGGGTTCGTAAACCAAATTGCTTTGGAAAAACGACCGTTTGGTTCGGAGGGTTCATAAACCAAAGCCCTTGCAGAAACGACTAAGTATCGTTCGGGGGGTTCGTAAACCAAATTGCTTTGGAAAAACGACCGTTTGGATCGGAGGGTTCATAAACCAAAGCCCTTGCAGAAACGACTAAGTATCGTTCGGGGGGTTCGTAAATCAAATTGCTTAGCAAAAACGACGAAATTTGTTTCGGAGGGTTCATAAACCAAAGCCCTTGCAGAAACGACTAAGTATCGGTCGGGGGGTTCGTAAACCAAATTGCTTAGGAAAAACGACCGTTTGGTTCGGAGGGTTCATAAACCAAAGCAATTGCAGAAACGACTAAGTGTCGTTCGGGGGGTTCGTAAACCACATTGCTTAGGAAAAACGACCGTTTGGTTCGGAGGGTTCATAAACCAAAGCGATTGCAGAAACGACTAAGTGTCGTTCGGTGGGTTCGTAAACCAAATTGCTTAGCAAAAACGACGAAGTTTGTTTCGGAGGGTGCATAAACCAAAGCCCTTGCAGGAACGACTAAGTATCGTTCGGGGGGTTCGTAAACCAAATTGCTAAGCAAAAATGACGAAATTTGTTTCGGAGGGTTCAGTAAACAAATCGATTGCAGAAACGCCTGACTGTCGTTCGGGGGGGTTCGTAAACCAAATTGCTTAGCAAAAACGACGAAATTTGTTAAGGAGGGTTCATAAACCAAAGCCCTTGCAGAAAGGACTAAGTATCGTTCGGGGGGTTCGTAAACCAAATTGCTTTGGAAAAACGACCGTTTGGTTCGGAGGGTTCATAAACCAAAGCCCTTGCAGAAACGACTAAGTATCGTTCGGGGGGTTCGTAAACCAAATTGCTTAGGAAAAACAACCGTTTGGTTCGGAGGGTTCGTAAACCAAAGCCCTTGCAGAAACGACGTAGTATCGTTCGGGGGGTTCGTAAACCAAATTGCTTAGCAAAAACGACGAAATTTGTTTCGGAGGGTTCATAAACCAAAGCAATTGCAGAAACGACTAAGTGTCGTTCGGGGGGTTCGTAAACCACATTGCTTAGCAAAAACGACGAAATTTGTTAAGGAGGGTTCATAAACCAAAGCCCTTGCAGAATCGACTAAGTATCGTTCGGGGGGTTCGTAAACCAAATTGCTCAGCAAAAACGACGAAATTTGTTTCGGAGGGTTCATAAACCAAAGCAATTGCAGAAACGACTAAGTATCGTTCGGGGGGTTCGTAAACCAAATTGCTTAGCAAAAACGACGAAATTTGTTTCGGAGGGTTCATAAACCAAAGCCCTTGCAGAAACGACTAAGTATCGGTCGGGGGGTTCGTAAACCAAATTGCTTAGCAAAAACGACGAAATTTGTTTCGGAGGGTTCATAAACCAAAGCAATTGCAGAAACGACTAAGTGTCGTTCGGGGGGTTCGTAAACCACATTGCTTAGCAAAAACGACGAAATTTGTTAAGGAGGGTTCATAAACCAAAGCCCTTGCAGAATCGACTAAGTATCGTTCGGGGGGTTCGTAAACCAAATTGCTCAGCAAAAACGACGAAATTTGTTTCGGAGGGTTCATAAACCAAAGCAATTGCAGAAACGACTAAGTATCGTTCGGGGGGTTCGTAAACCAAATTGCTTAGCAAAAACGACGAAATTTGTTTCGGAGGGTTCATAAACCAAAGCCCTTGCAGAAACGACTAAGTATCGGTCGGGGGGTTCGTAAACCAAATTGCTTAGGAAAAACGACCGTTTGGTTCGGAGGGTTCATAAACCAAAGCAATTGCAGAAACGACTAAGTGTCGTTCGGGGGGTTCGTAAACCACATTGCTTAGCAAAAACGACGAAATTTGTTAAGGAGGGTTCATAAACCAAAGCCCTTGCAGAAAGGACTAAGTATCGTTCGGGGGGTTCGTAAACCAAATTGCTTTGGAAAAACGACCGTTTGGTTCGGAGGGTTCATAAACCAAAGCCCTTGCAGAAACGACTAAGTATCGTTCGGGGGGTTCGTAAACCAAATTGCTTTGGAAAAACGACCGTTTGGATCGGAGGGTTCATAAACCAAAGCCCTTGCAGAAACGACTAAGTATCGTTCGGGGGGTTCGTAAATCAAATTGCTTAGCAAAAACGACGAAATTTGTTTCGGAGGGTTCATAAACCAAAGCCCTTGCAGAAACGACTAAGTATCGGTCGGGGGGTTCGTAAACCAAATTGCTTAGGAAAAACGACCGTTTGGTTCGGAGGGTTCATAAACCAAAGCAATTGCAGAAACGACTAAGTGTCGTTCGGGGGGTTCGTAAACCACATTGCTTAGGAAAAACGACCGTTTGGTTCGGAGGGTTCATAAACCAAAGCGATTGCAGAAACGACTAAGTGTCGTTCGGTGGGTTCGTAAACCAAATTGCTTAGCAAAAACGACGAAGTTTGTTTCGGAGGGTGCATAAACCAAAGCCCTTGCAGGAACGACTAAGTATCGTTCGGGGGGTTCGTAAACCAAATTGCTAAGCAAAAATGACGAAATTTGTTTCGGAGGGTTCAGTAAACAAATCGATTGCAGAAACGCCTGACTGTCGTTCGGGGGGGTTCGTAAACCAAATTGCTTAGCAAAAACGACGAAATTTGTTAAGGAGGGTTCATAAACCAAAGCCCTTGCAGAAAGGACTAAGTATCGTTCGGGGGGTTCGTAAACCAAATTGCTTTGGAAAAAC
>JAYJKW010000291.1:20000-22500 GCA_035084275.1 Hydrolagus colliei
GTCGGGAAAAGGGTCACATCACCCTCCATTGGGAAAAAACACCCTGCACACGCAAGCCGCTTGCTACCCGAGCACGGTTCAAGCCTGCAAAGTCGATCCCTTAGGAGCTCCGCAAGCAGCTACTGTTTCACACTCTGGACCACCTCCCTGGAAAGGGTCACCAAGAAAGAAAGCGGGAAATCCGCTCACCAAAGCCGAAATTAGCAAGCAATCAACGGCCGGAAACTCCAAATCCGATCCGATGGTGACTACGGAAATAATAAAGAACGGTTAAAACAACGAAACGACCATCGGCAAACGTACCGGGAGGTGCTCCCGTTCACGGCAAACCAAACCATTGGTTCTACCGTGTTTTCAGAACCGAAGCGTTTCACCGGGAAAATCCGGATAGCATGCCGAGAAATGAGCCTCGGAATCGAACACCAGGCCAACATTACCCGCTGTATTCAAACTTTCATATCTCGAGGCCACAATGTGGTAGCCACCCGGCGAAAAGGGCAGCGGGCTCGACAGACCATCGGGCACACCACGGCAGCAGCACATTTGCCGTTTCTGGCAAAGTGTCCTTCGGGGGGTTCGTAAACCAGATGGCTTAGAAAAAACGACCAAGTTTGGTTAGGAGGGTTCATTAACCAAACCGATTGCAGAAACGACTAAGTGTCGTTCGGGGGGTTCGTAAACCAAATTGCTTAGCAAAAACGACCAAGTTTGGTTGGGAGGGTTCATTAACCAAAACGATTGCAGAAACGACTAAGTGTCGTTCGGGGGGTTCGTAAACCAAATTGCTGAGCAAAAACGACCAAGTTTGCTTCGGTGGGTTCATTAACCAAATCGATTGCAGAAACGACGAAGTGTCGTTCGGGGGGGTTCGTAAACCAAATTGCTGAGCAAAAACGACCAAGTTTGCTTCGGTGGGTTCATTAACCAAACCGATTGCAGAAACGACGAAGTGTCGTTCGGGGGGTTCGTAAACCAAATTGCTTAGCAAAAACGACGAAATATGTTTCGGAGGGTTCATAAACCAAAGCCCTTGAAGAATCGACTAAGTGTCGTTCGGGGGGTTCGTAAACCAAATTGCTTAGCAAAAACGACGAAATTTGTTAAGGAGGGTTCATAAACCAAAGCCCTTGCAGAAACGACTAAGTATCGTTCGGGGGGTTCGTAAACCAAATTGCTTTGGAAAAACGACCGTTTGGTTCGGAGGGTTCATAAACCAAAGCCCTTGCAGAAACGACTAAGTATCGTTTGGGGGGTTCGTAAACCAAATTGCTTAGCAAAAACGACGAAATATGGATCGGAGGGTTCATAAACCAACGCCCTTGCAGAAACGACTAAGTATCGTTCGGGGGGTTCGTAAACCACATTGCTTAGCAAAAACGACGAAATTTGTTAAGGAGGGTTCATAAACCAAAGCCCTTGCAGAATCGACTAAGTATCGTTCGGGGGGTTCGTAAACCAAATTGCTCAGCAAAAACGACGAAATTTGTTTCGGAGGGTTCATAAACCAAAGCCCTTGCAGAAACGACGAAGTATCGTTCGGGGGGTTCGTAAACCAAATTGCTTAGCAAAAACGACGAAATTTGTTTCGGAGGGTTCATAAACCAAAGCAATTGCAGAAACGACTAAGTGTCGTTCGGGGGGTTCGTAAACCACATTGCTTAGCAAAAACGACGAAATTTGTTAAGGAGGGTTCATAAACCAAAGCCCTTGCAGAATCGACTAAGTATCGTTCGGGGGGTTCGTAAACCAAATTGCTTTGGAAAAACGACCGTTTGGATCGGAGGGTTCATAAACCAAAGCCCTTGCAGAAACGACTAAGTATCGTTCGGGGGGTTCGTAAACCAAATTGCTTAGCAAAGACGACGAAATTTGTTTCGGAGGGTTCATAAACCAAAGCCCTTGCAGAAACGACTAAGTATCGTTCGGGGGGTTCGTAAACCAAATTGCTTAGGAAAAACAACCGTTTGGTTCGGAGGGTTCGTAAACCAAAGCCCTTGCAGAAACGACGTAGTATCGTTCGGGGGGTTCGTAAACCAAATTGCTTACCAAAAACGACGAAATTTGTTTCGGAGGGTTCATAAACCAAAGCAATTGCAGAAACGACTGTGTCGTTCGGGGGGTTCGTAAACCAAATTGCTTAGCAAAAACGACGAAATTTGTTTCGGAGGGTTCATAAACCAAAGCAATTGCAGAAACGACTAAGTGTCGTTCGGGGGGTTCGTAAACCTCATTGCTTAGCAAAAACGACGAAATTTGTTAAGGAGGGTTCATAAACCAAAGCCCTTGCAGAATCGACTAAGTATCGTTCGGGGGGTTCGTAAACCAAATTGCCCAGCAAAAACGACGAAATTTGTTTCGGAGGGTTCATAAACCAAAGCAATTGCAGAAACGACTAAGTGTCGTTCGGGGGGTTCGTAAACCACATTGCTTAGCAAAAACGACGAAATTTGGTAAGGAGGGTTCATAAACCAAAGCCCTTGCAGAATCGACTAAGTATCGT
>JAYJKW010000291.1:27500-30000 GCA_035084275.1 Hydrolagus colliei
CCAGTTCTGGTATCCGGGGACTAAGTTGTTGCTACGGAGTCCCTTCCCGTCGACCGACTGCTCGTGCAATTGTCGGGCCCAGATGTTGCGTGCCGTCTTGGCGCAGTGGAGCGTCTCTCCCGCAAAGTTCCCCGCGCGTGACCCTTCCAAAATACGTTTTCGGAAGGGGGCAGAGTCTGTCGTCTCTCTGACAATTGCGGAGCTGGACCGCAGTAGGTTGTTTGTCCGTTCTTGTGTTTGTACAGGAATGGAGGTTCGAAGGGATGGTATCCCTAAGCCCCCATCCTGTACGGCAGCGTGAAAGAAACTGGTCGGCGTATCCTTAGGCAGTTTTAGCCACCTGCGGACGGCCGCCCGAGTTTGCAGGTCCATGGTCTTGAGGCGTGCGATGGTCCATCGCCCCAGGACTAACCGGTATTGGAGTTTTGGAATGAGATGGTTAACCAAAATATGAATACGTTGTTGAGGTTTCAGGGGGGCCTTCGAGAGATTCTGAATGCCCTCGTCTAGGATGGAGCCAACGGACTCCACCCGCCCCTGATGACGGAATTGAATTCCAAGGTATTTGAAACTGCTTATTGCAGAAAGAGTATTAAGTGGATTGTCGTTTACCCAGAATTTTTGCGAGGCATCGACGAGATAGCGCTTGTGCTTCCCGTCGATTACGATGGACAGCGAGTGTGACTTGGTTGGGTTTAGTGAAAGCCCAATTTGTTTCAGATTGGTGCTTACATGGTTGAGTAGGGTCTGCAGCCCTAGAGGGGTGGATGCGAAAAGCAAAATGTCATCCGCAAACACCAATGTCGGTATTTTAAGGTGGCCACCCAGGTGTGCCCCAATGCCAGTTGGCATGTTGTTCAAGGTATCGTCGAGGACGAGGTTGAAGAGAAACGGTGAGATTGGATCTCCTTGCCGTACTCCCCTCGTCATTCGGATGGGGTTGTCTGAGCAGCCTTTGATTTTTGTTGTGCAGTCTACATATGTGGATTTTATGTAGCTGCACAGGATGTTGGGTATCCCGCGAGAATACATGGCTCGAAAAATCGAGTCATGCTTAACGGAGTCGAAAGCTTTGTGGGCGTCCAGCGACGCAATGTGGAGAGACGACAGGCTGGAAGTACTGTAGCGGATAATGGCATCGAGGGTAGTTGTATTTTCCGCCGTTCCGTCACCTGAGCAAAATGCTCTTTGTGCGGTGTTGAATG
Organism: Hydrolagus colliei; assembly: GCA_035084275.1. Taxonomy (NCBI): domain Eukaryota; kingdom Metazoa; phylum Chordata; class Chondrichthyes; order Chimaeriformes; family Chimaeridae; genus Hydrolagus; species Hydrolagus colliei. The sequence goes on from JAYJKW010000291.1 coordinate 28,706, forward strand.
GTATGCTCTGTGAGCATCGTTTGGATAATATTCTGTGGAATAGGCGTGTAACAGTGGAGGCAATAGTAATCGGGCGGAATTCACCAGGTTCGGTGGGGGATTTGACCTTGGGGATCAGGGTAGTTTGATGCGCCCTGAAGGGCAAGGGAAGGTATGAAAAGTATAGCCATAGGTTGAAGACCTTGCACAGGTAACGGGGTGGCAGTGTTTTGATGGTCCCGACGGTGATTCCGTCGGGTCCGGGAGAGGAAACTGATATGCCCCCAACGCAGGTCCGGACTTCCTCCTCACAGACGGGTTGCACAAGTTCCCAGTGTGTCAGAGGAGGGGGGTCCAGCGGCCTGTTATCGGGGCTACTACCCGAATTAAAGATTTCAGCCCAATACGATTCAGTATTGATGGGCAGGGCCGGAGGTGCCTCCTCCGCCCACGTACCATCCAGGCACGTTAACGCGCACTTTTTGCGGTTTTTGCGAAATAAATTTTGTATTCGTGCAAAGGCTTTTCTCCTGGCAGCACGTTTGCCCACGTACGTGCCTGGAGCTTTAGAACTTTTGGAGCGGTTGCTGGAGGGGGGCTTCCTACCCCCATCTCTCAATTTATCTGGTGTGGCCAATTTGATAAATTGTTCCGCATGTTTGTTCAATAGGAACTTGTTAATCGGGTCTGAGTAAAGCCCAATGCACCTCAGAATTTTGTTGACAGTTTCCTCTCCAGGATCGCCGTTGCCCAGGGATAGAGACCGTAGGTAGTCTATGATCCCCTGACGATGTGTCTCAGCTTCGTCAGCGCTCTCGGCGCTTCTCCCGCCGCTGGGACTCAGCGTTTCGGGGGTCGGGAGAGTTGTAATGGGGATATTTGGGGCAACGGGATCCAACACTTCCAAAGAAGGGGGGGTAGGGAGGGTAGGGGGGGGATGGGGAGCCGTGTTCTCCCTCAGTGCCTTGACTTGCGCGATGTAATCCGGTCTCCGACGTCTGCCTTTTATGGCTTCCACAGTCCGGTGTGGAAGCACTTTAGCCAGTTCTTGGTTGACAAAACGGACGCCGGAGGCCACCAGGCGAACTTCGTGGAGGGCCATCAAGTGATCCTCCTCTCCGTCCCACCTAGCTTTAGCGCGTTGAGGCAGCTTGGACTGATGGAACTCTGCTGGGTGTGTTGCTCTGCGGTGCACACCCAGGCCACGGGTACTCGAGAAAACACGGGCGCACTCGGGGCACCTTGCGCCCGCGGAGCCACTAGGGCCTTCCTCCGCCATGGGCACACTGCTTTTGAGAGCTGCAGCGGCAGCTCCC
>JAYJKW010000291.1:42500-45000 GCA_035084275.1 Hydrolagus colliei
GACTGAGAGAGAGAGACTGAGTGAGAGAGAGACTGAGAGAAAGAGAGAGAGAGAGAGACTGAGACAGAGAGACGAGAGAGAGAGAGACAGAGAGAGAGAGACTGAGAGAGGGGGAGAGAGAGAGAGAGATGGAAAGAGAGAGAGAAACTCACAGAGAGACTGAGAGAAAGAGAGAGAGAGAGAGACTGAGACAGGGAGACGACAGAGAGAGAGGGAGAGAGAGAGAGACAGAGCGAGAGAGAGAGAGAGAGAGACTGAGAGAGGGAGAGAGAGAGAGAGACTGAGACAGAGAGACGGAAAGAGAGACATAGAGAGAGGGAGACAGAGACCGTGACAGAGAGAGAGAAAGACAGAGAGTGTGACAGAGAGAGAGAGAGAGAGGCTGAGAGAGAGAGGGGGGGTGGTGAGAGAGAAAGAGACAGTGACAGAAAGAGAGAATGAGAGAGAGGGAGTGAGACAGAGAGACTGTGAGTGTGTGTGTGTGAGAGTGAGTGAGTGTGTGTGAGAGTGCGAGTGTGCGTGAGAGTGAGAGTGAGTGTGTGTGAGTGAGTGAGTGTGTGTCTGAGTGTGTGTGCTTGTCTGTGAGAGAGTGAGTGTGTGTGAGTATGTGTGAGAGTGAGTGTGTGAGAGTGTGTGAGTGAGTGTGAGAGTGTGTGTGTGTGAGAGTGAGTGTGTGAGAGTGAGTGTGTGTGTGTGAGTGTGTGAGTGATTGCGAGAGTGTGTGTGAGTGTGTGAGTGTGTGTGAGACTGAGTGTGTGCGACCAAACGACCAAGTTTGGTTGGGGGGTTTCATTAACCAAAGCGATTGCAGAAACGACTAAGTGTCGTTCGGTGGGTTCGTAAACCAAATTGCTTAGCAAAAACGACGAAGTTTGTTTCGGAGGGTTCATAAACCAAACCCCTTGCAGGAACGACTAAGTATCGTTCGGGGGGTTCGTAAACCAAATTGCTAAGCAAAAATGACGAAATTTGTTTCGGAGGGTTCAGTAAACAAATCGATTGCAGAAACGCCTGACTGTCGTTCGGGGGGGTTCGTAAACCAAATTGCTTAGCAAAAACGACGAAATTTGTTAAGGAGGGTTCATAAACCAAAGCCCTTGCAGAAAGGACTAAGTATCGTTCGGGGGGTTCGTAAACCAAATTGCTTTGGAAAAACGACCGTTTGGTTCGGAGGGTTCATAAACCAAAGCCCTTGCAGAAACGACTAAGTATCGTTCGGGGGGTTCGTAAACCAAATTGCTTTGGAAAAACGACCGTTTGGATCGGAGGGTTCATAAACCAAAGCCCTTGCAGAAACGACTAAGTATCGTTCGGGGGGTTGGTAAACCAAATTGCTTAGCAAAAACGACGAAATTTGTTTCGGAGGGTTCATAAACCAAAGCCCTTGCAGAAACGACTAAGTATCGGTCGGGGGGTTCGTAAACCACATTGCTTAGGAAAAACGACCGTTTGGTTCGGAGGGTTCATAAACCAAAGCCCTTGCAGAAACGACTAAGTATCGTTCGGGGGGTTCGTAAACCAAATTGCTTAGCAAAAACGACGAAATTTGTTTCGGAGGGTTCATAAACCAAAGCCCTTGCAGAAACGACTAAGTATCGGTCGGGGGGTTCGTAAACCAAATTGCTTAGGAAAAACGACCGTTTGGTTCGGAGGGTTCATAAACCAAAGCAATTGCAGAAACGACTAAGTGTCGTTCGGGGGGTTCGTAAACCACATTGCTTAGGAAAAACGACCGTTTGGTTCGGAGGGTTCATAAACCAAAGCAATTGCAGAAACGACTAAGTGTCGTTCGGGGGGTTCGTAAACCACATTGCTTAGCAAAAACGACGAAATTTGTTTCGGAGGGTTCATAAACCAAAGCCCTTGCAGAAACGACTAAGTATCGGTCGGGGGGTTCGTAAACCAAATTGCTTAGGAAAAACGACCGTTTGGTTCGGAGGGTTCATAAACCAAAGCAATTGCAGAAACGACTAAGTGTCGTTCGGGGGGTTCGTAAACCACATTGCTTAGCAAAAACGACGAAATTTGTTAAGGAGGGTTCATAAACCAAAGCCCTTGCAGAAAGGACTAAGTATCGTTCGGGGGGTTCGTAAACCAAATTGCTTTGGAAAAACGACCGTTTGGTTCGGAGGGTTCGTAAACCAAAGCCCTTGCAGAAACGACTAAGTATCGTTCGGGGGGTTCGTAAACCAAATTGCTTTGGAAAAACGACCGTTTGGATCGGAGGGTTCATAAACCAAAGCCCTTGCAGAAACGACTAAGTATCGTTCGGGGGGTTCGTAAACCAAATTGCTTAGCAAAAACGACGAAATTTGTTTCGGAGGGTTCATAAACCAAAGCCCTTGCAGAAACGACTAAGTATCGGTCGGGGGGTTCGTAAACCACATTGCTTAGGAAAAACGACCGTTTGGTTCGGAGGGTTCATAAACCAAAGCAATTGCAGAAACGACTAAGTGTCGTTCGGGGGGTTCGTAAACCACATTGCTTAGGAAAAACGACC
>JAYJKW010000291.1:55000-60000 GCA_035084275.1 Hydrolagus colliei
ACTAGAGAAGCGGAGGTGCCCACTTTGCCTCCTTGTAGACAGAGAATTGTTTCCTTTTCGCTGCCAGGCCGGCCAGCGTTTTCAGACTGCTACAGCGCACGGCCTTGCCACCGGCCGGCTACCATCGTCAAAAAGCTCATCGGTTCCGCAAAGATTAAGGTACTTCGTGCCAGCGAACAAAAAGGACGACCCTCGTTGTGTTGCTTCCAAGCACACCTTCCATCAACAGCGCGTCCACCCACCACAGTGGGGGAAGAGAGGAACTTTTGTGCCTGAACACCAGTAAGTAAAACCGGCCCGCACAAAGCCCTCCCACATCGCGCGTGACAGCCAAATCGATCAGTAAAGGGACAGCACCACGCCGCCGTGGCCTGTCGTCAAAACTCTCTTGTCGAAAGAGATTAAATTCAAAATAAGCAATTAAATGCATGGATGCAGTATCATTTTGCCTCACGCCAGGCTGGGGTGGCGACAGTTCGGCAGCCCATTTCACTCTGACACAGCCCAACTTGAAAATCACGATGGTCTTTATAAGTTTTTCTCACCTCCTCTAAATTACCCCGACACGTCGCAAGACCACCGTCGGGAAAAGGGTCACATCACCCTCCATTGGGAAAAAACACCCTGCACACGCAAGCCGCTTGCTACCCGAGCACGGTTCAAGCCTGCAAAGTCGATCCCTTAGGAGCTCCGCAAGCAGCTACTGTTTCACACTCTGGACCACCTCCCTGGAAAGGGTCACCAAGAAAGAAAGCGGGAAATCCGCTCACCAAAGCCGAAATTAGCAAGCAATCAACGGCCGGAAACTCCAAATCCGATCCGATGGTGACTACGGAAATAATAAAGAACGGTTAAAACAACGAAACGACCATCGGCAAACGTACCGGGAGGTGCTCCCGTTCACGGCAAACCAAACCATTGGTTCTACCGTGTTTTCAGAACCGAAGCGTTTCACCGGGAAAATCCGGATAGCATGCCGAGAAATGAGCCTCGGAATCGAACACCAGGCCAACATTACCCGCTGTATTCAAACTTTCATATCTCGAGGCCACAATGTGGTAGCCACCCGGCGAAAAGGGCAGCGGGCTCGACAGACCATCGGGCACACCACGGCAGCAGCACATTTGCCGTTTCTGGCAAAGTGTCCTTCGGGGGGTTCGTAAACCAGATGGCTTAGAAAAAACGACCAAGTTTGGTTAGGAGGGTTCATTAACCAAACCGATTGCAGAAACGACTAAGTGTCGTTCGGGGGGTTCGTAAACCAAATTGCTTAGCAAAAACGACCAAGTTTGGTTGGGAGGGTTCATTAACCAAAACGATTGCAGAAACGACTAAGTGTCGTTCGGGGGGTTCGTAAACCAAATTGCTGAGCAAAAACGACCAAGTTTGCTTCGGTGGGTTCATTAACCAAACCGATTGCAGAAACGACGAAGTGTCGTTCGGGGGGGTTCGTAAACCAAATTGCTGAGCAAAAACGACCAAGTTTGCTTCGGTGGGTTCATTAACCAAACCGATTGCAGAAACGACGAAGTGTCGTTCGGGGGGTTCGTAAACCAAATTGCTTAGCAAAAACGACGAAATATGTTTCGGAGGGTTCATAAACCAAAGCCCTTGAAGAATCGACTAAGTGTCGTTCGGGGGGTTCGTAAACCAAATTGTTTAGCAAAAACGACGAAATTTGTTTCGGAGGGTTCATAAACCAAAGCAATTGCAGAAACGACTAAGTGTCGTTCGTGGGGTTCGTAAACCACATTGCTGAGCAAAAACGACGAAATTTGTTAAGGAGGGTTCATAAACCAAAGCCCTTGCAGAATCGACTAAGTATCGTTCGGGGGGTTCGTAAACCAAATTGCTCAGCAAAAACGACGAAATTTGTTTCGGAGGGTTCATAAACCAAAGCCCTTGCAGAAACGACTAAGTATCGTTCGGGGGGTTCGTAAACCAAATTGCTTTGGAAAAACGACCGTTTGGATCGGAGGGTTCATAAACCAAAGCCCTTGCAGAAACGACTAAGTATCGTTCGGGGGGTTCGTAAACCAAATTTCTTAGGAAAAACAACCGTTTGGTTCGGAGGGTTCATAAACCAAAGCCCTTGCAGAAACGACGTAGTATCGTTCGGGGGGTTCGTATACCAAATTGCTTAGCAAAAACGACGAAATTTGTTTCGGAGGGTTCATAAACCAAAGCAATTGCAGAAACGACTGTGTCGTTCGGGGGGTTCGTAAACCAAATTGCTTAGCAAAAACGACGAAATTTGTTAAGGAGGGTTCATAAACCAAAGCCCTTGCAGAAACGACTAAGTATCGTTCGGGGGGTTCGTAAACCAAATTGCTTTGGAAAAACGACCGTTTGGTTCGGAGGGTTCATAAACCAAAGCCCTTGCAGAAACGACTAAGTATCGTTTGGGGGGTTCGTAAACCAAATTGCTTAGCAAAAACGACGAAATATGGATCGGAGGGTTCATAAACCAACGCCCTTGCAGAAACGACTAAGTATCGTTCGGGGGGTTCGTAAACCACATTGCTTAGCAAAAACGACGAAATTTGTTAAGGAGGGTTCATAAACCAAAGCCCTTGCAGAATCGACTAAGTATCGTTCGGGGGGTTCGTAAACCAAATTGCTCAGCAAAAACGACGAAATTTGTTTCGGAGGGTTCATAAACCAAAGCCCTTGCAGAAACGACGAAGTATCGTTCGGGGGGTTCGTAAACCAAATTGCTTAGCAAAAACGACGAAATTTGTTTCGGAGGGTTCATAAACCAAAGCAATTGCAGAAACGACTAAGTGTCGTTCGGGGGGTTCGTAAACCACATTGCTTAGCAAAAACGACGAAATTTGTTAAGGAGGGTTCATAAACCAAAGCCCTTGCAGAATCGACTAAGTATCGTTCGGGGGGTTCGTAAACCAAATTGCTTTGGAAAAACGACCGTTTGGATCGGAGGGTTCATAAACCAAAGCCCTTGCAGAAACGACTAAGTATCGTTCGGGGGGTTCGTAAACCAAATTGCTTAGCAAAGACGACGAAATTTGTTTCGGAGGGTTCATAAACCAAAGCCCTTGCAGAAACGACTAAGTATCGTTCGGGGGGTTCGTAAACCAAATTGCTTAGGAAAAACAACCGTTTGGTTCGGAGGGTTCGTAAACCAAAGCCCTTGCAGAAACGACGTAGTATCGTTCGGGGGGTTCGTAAACCAAATTGCTTACCAAAAACGACGAAATTTGTTTCGGAGGGTTCATAAACCAAAGCAATTGCAGAAACGACTGTGTCGTTCGGGGGGTTCGTAAACCAAATTGCTTAGCAAAAACGACGAAATTTGTTTCGGAGGGTTCATAAACCAAAGCAATTGCAGAAACGACTAAGTGTCGTTCGGGGGGTTCGTAAACCTCATTGCTTAGCAAAAACGACGAAATTTGTTAAGGAGGGTTCATAAACCAAAGCCCTTGCAGAATCGACTAAGTATCGTTCGGGGGGTTCGTAAACCAAATTGCTCAGCAAAAACGACGAAATTTGTTTCGGAGGGTTCATAAACCAAAGCAATTGCAGAAACGACTAAGTGTCGTTCGGGGGGTTCGTAAACCACATTGCTTAGCAAAAACGACGAAATTTGGTAAGGAGGGTTCATAAACCAAAGCCCTTGCAGAATCGACTAAGTATCGTTCGGGGGGTTCGTAAACCAAATTGCTCAGCAAAAACGACGAAATTTGTTTCGAAGGGTTCATAAACCAAAGCCCTTGCAGAAACGACTAAGTATCGTTCGGGGGGTTCGTAAACCAAATTGCTTTGGAAAAACGACCGTTTGGATCGGAGGGTTCATAAACCAAAGCCCTTGCAGAAACGACTAAGTATCGTTCGGGGGATTCGTAAACCAAATTGCTTAGCAAAGACGACGAAATTTGTTTCGGAGGGTTCATAAACCAAAGCCCTTGCAGAAACGACTAAGTATCGTTCGGGGGGTTCGTAAACCAAATTGCTTAGGAAAAACAACCGTTTGGTTCGGAGGGTTCGTAAACCAAAGCCCTTGCAGAAACGACGTAGTATCGTTCGGGGGGTTCGTAAACCAAATTGCTGAGCAAAAACGACCAAGTTTGCTTCGGTGGGTTCATTAACCAAACCGATTGCAGAAACGACGAAGTGTCGTTCGGGGGGTTCGTAAACCAAATTGCTTAGCAAAAACGACGAAATATGTTTCGGAGGGTTCATAAACCAAAGCCCTTGAAGAATCGACTAAGTGTCGTTCGGGGGGTTCGTAAACCAAATTGTTTAGCAAAAACGACGAAATTTGTTTCGGAGGGTTCATAAACCAAAGCAATTGCAGAAACGACTAAGTGTCGTTCGTGGGGTTCGTAAACCACATTGCTGAGCAAAAACGACGAAATTTGTTAAGGAGGGTTCATAAACCAAAGCCCTTGCAGAATCGACTAAGTATCGTTCGGGGGGTTCGTAAACCAAATTGCTCAGCAAAAACGACGAAATTTGTTTCGGAGGGTTCATAAACCAAAGCCCTTGCAGAAACGACTAAGTATCGTTCGGGGGGTTCGTAAACCAAATTGCTTTGGAAAAACGACCGTTTGGATCGGAGGGTTCATAAACCAAAGCCCTTGCAGAAACGACTAAGTATCGTTCGGGGGGTTCGTAAACCAAATTGCTTAGCAAAAACGACGAAATTTGTTTCGGAGGGTTCATAAACCAAAGCCCTTGCAGAAACGACTAAGTATCGTTCGGGGGGTTCGTAAACCAAATTTCTTAGGAAAAACAACCGTTTGGTTCGGAGGGTTCATAAACCAAAGCCCTTGCAGAAACGACGTAGTATCGTTCGGGGGGTTCGTATACCAAATTGCTTAGCAAAAACGACGAAATTTGTTTCGGAGGGTTCATAAACCAAAGCAATTGCAGAAACGACTGTGTCGTTCGGGGGGTTCGTAAACCAAATTGCTTAGCAAAAACGACGAAATTTGTTAAGGAGGGTTCATAAACCAAAGCCCTTGCAGAAACGACTAAGT
>JAYJKW010000291.1:65000-67500 GCA_035084275.1 Hydrolagus colliei
GAGACACAGAGAGAGAGAGACACACACACACACACAGAGACACACAGAGAGAGAGACCCCCACAGACAGAGACTGAGACAGAGAGACTGAGAGAGAGAGAGAGAGAGAGAGACAGAGAGAGAATGAGAGCGAGACTGAGAGAGAGAGAGACACGACAGAGAGAGAGCGAGATTGAGAGAGAGAGAGATAGAGATACAGACAGAGAGAGTGAGAGAGAGAGACACACAGAGAGAGAGAGACTGAGAGAGACAGAGACTGAGAGAGAGAGCGAATGAGAGAGGGGGAGTGAGAGAGAGAGAGACTGAGAGAGACAGAGAGACAGACAGAGAGAGGGAGAGAGAGATTGAGAGTGTGAAAGAGACCGAGAGAGTAAGAGAGACTGAGAGAGAGAGAGAGGGAGAGAGAGAGAGTGGGACAGAGAGAGAGAGACTGAGAGAGAGACAGAGAGAGAGACAGAGAGAGAGACAGAGAGAGAGAGAGAGACTGAGAGAGAGAGAGAGAGAGACTGAGAGCGCGCGAGAGAGAGAGAGAACAACTGAGACAGAGATAGAGAGAGATGGAAAGAGAGAGAGGAACTCAGAGAGAGACTGAGAGAGAGAATGAGAGAGAGAGGGGGGGGGGTAGGGATGAGAGAGACAGAGACTGAGTGACAAGGAGAGAGAGAGAGAGAGGGATGGAGGGAGGGTTGGGGGAGTGGATGAGAGGGAGAGAGACTGAGACAGAGAGACGGACAGAGAGAGAGACAGAGAGACAGAGAGAGAGAGAGAGAGAGAGAGAGGGAGGGAGGGAGGGAGGGAGTGCGAGAGAGAGATTGAGAGAGAGAAAGAGATACAGACAGAGAGAGTGACAGAGAGAGAGAGAGGCTTTGAAAGACAGACTGAGAGAGAGAGATGGAAAGAGAGAGAGAAACTCACAGAGAGACTGAGAGAGAGAGACTGAGTGAGAGAGAGACTGAGAGAAAGAGAGAGAGAGAGAGACTGAGACAGAGAGACGAGAGAGAGAGAGACAGAGAGAGAGAGAGAGAGAGAGACTGAGAGAGGGAGAGAGAGAGAGAGATGGAAAGAGAGAGAGAAACTCACAGAGAGACTGAGAGAAAGAGAGAGAGAGAGAGACTGAGACAGGGAGACGACAGAGAGAGAGGGAGAGAGAGAGAGACAGAGCGAGAGAGAGAGAGAGAGAGACTGAGAGAGGGAGAGAGAGAGAGAGACTGAGACAGAGAGACGGAAAGAGAGACATAGAGAGAGGGAGACAGAGACCGTGACAGAGAGAGAGAAAGACAGAGAGTGTGACAGAGAGAGAGAGAGAGAGGCTGAGAGAGAGAGGGGGGGGTGGTGAGAGAGAAAGAGACAGTGACAGAAAGAGAGAATGAGAGAGAGGGAGTGAGACAGAGAGACTGTGAGTGTGTGTGTGTGAGAGTGAGTGAGTGTGTGTGAGAGTGCGAGTGTGCGTGAGAGTGAGAGTGAGTGTGTGTGAGTGAGTGAGTGTGTGTCTGAGTGTGTGTGCTTGTCTGTGAGAGAGTGAGTGTGTGTGAGTATGTGTGAGAGTGAGTGTGTGAGAGTGTGTGAGTGAGTGTGAGAGTGTGTGTGTGTGTGAGAGTGAGTGTGTGAGAGTGAGTGTGTGTGTGTGAGTGTGTGAGTGATTGCGAGAGTGTGTGTGAGTGTGTGTGAGACTGAGAGTGTGCGACCAAACGACCAAGTTTGGTTGGGGGGTTTCATTAACCAAAGCGATTGCAGAAACGACTAAGTGTCGTTCGGTGGGTTCGTAAACCAAATTGCTTAGCAAAAACGACGAAGTTTGTTTCGGAGGGTTCATAAACCAAAGCCCTTGCAGGAACGACTAAGTATCGTTCGGGGGTTCGTAAACCAAATTGCTAAGCAAAAATGACGAAATTTGTTTCGGAGGGTTCAGTAAACAAATCGATTGCAGAAACGCCTGACTGTCGTTCGGGGGGGTTCGTAAACCAAATTGCTTAGCAAAAACGACGAAATTTGTTAAGGAGGGTTCATAAACCAAAGCCCTTGCAGAAAGGACTAAGTATCGTTCGGGGGGTTCGTAAACCAAATTGCTTTGGAAAAACAACCGTTTGGTTCGGAGGGTTCATAAACCAAAGCCCTTGCAGAAACGACTAAGTATCGTTCGGGGGGTTCGTAAACCAAATTGCTTAGCAAAAACGACGAAATTTGTTTGGGAGGGTTCATAAACCAAAGCAATTGCAGAAACGACTAAGTGTCGTCGGGGGGTTCGTAAACCAAATTGCTCAGCAAAAACGACGAAATTTGGTTCGGAGGGTTCATAAACCAAAGCCCTTGCAGAAACGACTAAGTATCGTTCGGGGGGTTCGTAAACCAAATTGCTTAGCAAAAACGACGAAATTTGGTTCGGAGGGTTCATAAACCAACGCCCTTGCAGAAACGACGAAGTATCGTTCGGGGGGTTCGTAAACCAAATTGCTTAGGAAAAACGACCGTTTGGTTCGGAGGGTTCATAAACCAAAGCCCTT